>JAKSZP010006706.1:0-175860 GCA_022478985.1 Massospora cicadina
CAATGATATTAATGGTTTCTCTCAAACCTTTTCAGAGCACCTTGAGCATCTAGAAGAAGTATTCCTCCAGCTCGCTGAGGTGAACATCAAAATTAAGCCTCAAAAATGTAACTTCTATAAAGATCAGTTGGTTTATCTGGGGTTTGTGGTAGACTCCAAGGGGCTGAAATCACAGCCAGCCAAGGTGGAGGCCATCCGCAAAATGACTATACCTAATAGCAAATGAGACATACAGGTATTTTTAGGAATGGTAAGTTCTTATTGGCACTTCATCCCTAACTTTAGCTGTATTGGGGGCCACTCTTTGAGTTGTTAAAAAAGGTTCTGTGTTCAAATAGATGGAACGTCATCAATACGCCCCTGATACACTTTGGACAGCGCTGATCAGTGAGCTGGTGCTAAGCTATTCAAACTTTGATAGGAAGTTTATTATTCGGATGGATGCGTCCCTTTCTACTGTTGGGGCGGTACATTCTCAGAAAGATGATAAGGGAGAGGAGCATCCCGTTGCATACTGCAGTCAAAGTCTGAACTGCCAAGAGTGTAATTATACCATGACTGAGTGGGAGTGCTTAACGGTGATCTATGTATGTAAGCAATTTATATTCTACTTTAATGGGGTAAAGTTCAAAGTTGTGACAGATCACGCGTCACTACGCTGGTTGCAGAACATCAAAGAGCCTGAAGGACGTTTGGCTTGATGGGCTCTTAAGCTGCAGGATTATGACTTCAAGATCCTTCACCACCCAGGAGTAAAGCATCAGAACACTGACTGTTTATCTCAATTGCTGACTGTTGCCGTGATGGTGGATCTCAGTGATGTGATGTATGATAATATGATCAGCATGTAATATTTGACGAACCATCCCAAGTGATCAAAGCGTTACCTTAGATGTGAAAGAATACCTTTCAATGGAATGGGGAACTGTACAAGCGGATTGGAGATTCTACGGTGAATTTTCTGCGATCCTCAGCATGGCTGGGAATTATTATGAGCGCCCACAAGGCAGTCGGACATGGTGGTGTGTGCAAGATAATGGAGTTGTTGTGCCTTCAGTACTATTGGGAAAGTATTAACTTTGATGTGCTCAAAACCATTTCCTGTTGCCACCAGTGCCAAGTGGAAAAGCCATTCTGCCATAGGATTTTGTACTGTTAGTGAAACCACATTTTTTGGCATACGGTTTCCCTTGATGTCGTCAGCCCTCTGCCAACAGGAGCTAACTGGTTCAAGTACATTCTGGTGGCTATTGACCACTTGACCAGGTGGGTTGAAGCGTGGGCAATATGGGATTTGGGGGCGGTCACAGTGGCCAAGTTTGTAATTGAATGTATTATCCAGTGACATGGCTGTCTTCAGTTCATTCTTACCAATAATGGAACCAACTTCACCTCACACATGCCTCCCTAAACTGAATGAGATTATGGGCATCCATGGGGTTCTGATGACTCCATATTACCCCAAGTCCAAGGAATGGTCGAACAGGTTAATGGGACCTTGGTGAAAATATTGCAGAAATTAGTAATTAATTGACCTTTCGATTGGAGCTCCCTTCTTTCCACTGCCATGTTTGCCTATAATATTAGTTACCATTCTGCCATGGGGAAGAGCCCCTTCCAACTACTATACAGATGGTATTCAGCTCTTCTGGCATTATTTTATCTGTGTGTAAAATACACCGGCAGAATGGAACCCCACTGCTATTTGACTAACCTTGTGAACACTTTGATCAAATTGCAAACTAAAGCATATTCCTTCAGCTTAGCCAAGAAGATCAAAAATCAGGCTGCCAATCAGGTATGTCATAGTGGGTTGGCACAGTTCAAAGAGAGCAATATGGTTCTCTTCCATGATCAACATGGGTTCAGGCGGAAACACATGTTGGCCAGTATATGGATTGGTCCGTTCAAAGTCATAGAGAAAACCGGGGTTGACGCTTATACCATCAAGGACCCTGCATGTGGTCAGAACATTAACCAAGCGCATTCGAAGTTCCTCCAACCATATAAGCATTAGGGGCCTTATTGTCCAGTCAATGGGGGATAATGTTGCAATTATGATATGACTGGACAATAAGCCTGATACAGCTAGGGTGGATTGGAAAGAATCCACCAACCATGATATCAGTTACAATTAATTGAGTGCCTCAAGTTGAGGCGATATTGGGATATTGGGTTACTATTGGATCACCTTCAAATAAGGCGATAAGGCAATATCAACATTCAATGAATTTTAATTATATCACATACATTAGGTTGATAGGGATCTGAAGAAAAGCAGGCTGAAACCATGGAGAATTGGCGGAATAGAATAGTATAAGCTTTGGGAGCGTATTGTCTGAAGCCGCTGTAAATAAGTGAGATGGGCAAAGAAGGGTAGGTTGTTAATAGTAGAGAGAGAATGGAACAGCGAAAGGTCGTTGTATTTATTAAAGCAAATAAAAAGTCTTTGGGGCGATTGCTCCTATTTTTTAGTATATTTTTAAGTGTTTCTGAAGGACCAACAATCCTCACATCATCTGTCTGTTGTTCAGTGGGTTTAACCTGTGTGAACATTATGGCGGATCCTAACAATACTGGCCAAAATTATAACAGGAAGCAAATTAATGAGTTTAAACCTGAGGCACAATGGACAATTTTTTAAGCTGGGCACCAATTTATTAATTTAAAAACTTTCATTGGGACCTGAGACTATCAAGGGAGAGGATCAGCCACAACTTTCCTGCTGGCAATGGCTACTTTCCACAGCCACCTCCAGACACTCTTCCCAATGTTCCGCACCAACTACTATGTGGCGAGAGGGGAGGCAGGGGAGCAACCTTCAGCTTATAGACCGTCACCCACCTCTCACCTATCACATGGGCTAAGTGACCCTGGGAAATTAGAGGAATGACCACTTTTTTAGGCCCCTTTTTTGTCCAGATGGGAACTCCTTACAATTTAGTTGCAGGGGTACTCCCTAGGTTTTACACAAGTTTGCTCATCAGGTAAGTCATCTCACAATAAGTCATTTGATGCAAGAAACATTATGGTTGCACTATATGAGAGCCATCATGCCAAGTTAAAAACATGGCTTACATTGTGGACACTCATTACCCGTGATAGCACTCAAAGGCTGCTAGGAACCACATTTTGAGAATACAGGAAAATTTTTCACCATTATAGATCTGGGATGTATTTATCTTAAAGCATGGTTCCTGCGCCAAAAACTAAGATAAAGCTAGGCAACATGTGAACCTAAGTGTTCAGCAACTAATTTTTAAAGCTAGTCTTAGTAAAAGATATCTTTGAAGAGGAAGTTACCTTGTCTACACCTTCAGGACATCATAGGCTTTTTAAGAAATCGTGATCTTAGAAGGCTTGAATAAAGTGTTTTTCTAGCTGCTCAGTGTACTCCTCTTTTTCAACATGTAATTCCATTATGATACTTTCCTTATAGTAGACTTGTTAGAGACATGCTTATCTTGCTCATATTAGTAAGCGTTTGAACTGAATTATAAGTAATCAGTGATAAATTGTGTGTTTGGTAATCTGGGGCCACTAATTGTTTATTCTACATGCCTACACTGGTGGCCAAAATAATATAAATAACTAAAGAAGCAGCCACTACCAAAACAGAGAGAAAAGAGTGTGACTCCTCCGTTGGCCTTAGTGGGAGAAAATCAGGAGGTGTGATTCCAAGTTTACTGTGCAAAAATATAGGGTCAGAAAGTGCTTTATTATAAAACTTCAGAAAAAAATGACCTAACAACATAAATGTGCAGGCTTTTTGGTTTTATTTCCAAGCGATGGTTGCGATGGTTTAATAAATATAAGTGCGTTGAAACGAGCCAGCGCACTTCTCAAATGATTACCTTTGGGTTTTGATCTTCTTACCATGGGTTTTGATCATCCAATTCTGTCTTGACAACCTTGAACATAGGTGATGATATTGATTTCCACTGCGCGCCCTTTTCATGCAATCATTTTCTATTGTGATTTTTTCTGTAAATACTTCACCTTGGAATTCCTCAGCTATAAATTTTGGAAGCTAAGGGTACTTTATTTTGAATTATCTATTAGTAAGGGAATGTGCCCTTGTATCACATACTTAAATTAGACTTCTAAAATCAGAGCAGTCTGTTTGGTTTTCTTCACATGATACTATGCTGACTCAATGATAGTAAATAGGTTTTTTCTTTGGTTGGTTTGTGATTTGACATAGGTCAAAAAAGATGGGCTGCTGCTACTCATCTGTTATCTATGGTGTTCCCTAGGTCACAGATATTGGGAAATGACAGGACCATAGGAAAGAAGCCCTCTTAGTTTTAGAAAGCTGCATGACTTATCTAATTAATATGTATGCCCTGGAACTTTACATTACCCTTTCTAAAAAAACAGGGTCCACTTCCCCCTCTGGGTTTTATACCAAGGCTTAATTTGTAAGATGTTGGTAGCTTAATTGTCACGAGGGCAGTTGCCTTAGGTGAGAGAGCCAAGGGCGATTTGGGGCTCTTGGCTTGGAATTTCGCGAATAGCTCATGGCAGCTAGCACAGCCCTTGGAAGAGACCCGGCTATTTCATAGATGTGTACCCTTTCCATGACACTAGGTAGGGTACTCTGCACTTGACTCATTATGAGTCTAAGATTTTAACTTCGAATTAATGGGGTTCCTTCAACCAGGATTGGCTCAATCTCTACTGGTTTCTTTAATATAAAATAAGAAAGTAAGGATGCTTGGAGGAGGGGTGGATCTTTCAGTGCATTGGCAGTTCTCTGTGAAAGGATCCGTTTCTCAACATTTTTTAATAAAAATATTCCAGCTTTTTCTAAAGCCAACTTCCATCATGAGACTTTGAGGTGAAGGTTCTTTGTGCCCATCATCACTAAGTTGCCTACTTGGGAATTGTTGTTGCATGGTACTACTTCTCAACAAACTTTTTATCATAGTTAGCTGATTTGATTAAGTGTATATAGACCTGTTATGCTCCTTCTAAATATGAGCTGCAAAGTTTCCCGCCAATGTAATTTTGCTGTGTATTTGAGACCAACGTTAAGGGAGCTGTTTACTCAAAGTTGTCTTACATCAGAGACACCCTTGAAGACAAGTGGAGGAGATTATTGTACAAATTTTTTGGCCAAATGTGAGCTCATCTGCCCATGTGTCTTAGGATTCAGTAGCATTACATTGAAGGTACTTCTCCAACGATTACTTTTTCAGCTAGTCCAGTTTTCATATCAAGGTTTAAATGCCAACAATTTACAGGGCGTGGTCTTTAGAATGTCACACAGAGATTCTAAAACTTGAGGTAAACTGAGGCTCTTTGTCACTGTCACTTCCTGTGGTTCCCCAACGTTGAGAAGATGTTGGGAGCAAACAGCTAGACTATATCTTTAAACGTGTTTGTTGTCAAATAGGGGATGAATATGGCGTAATTTTAAGCGATATACTACCACCATGACTACTTCAAAGCCCTGGGACATTGGTAAACCTAAGATAAAAACCACTGGGAGTGGGGCCCGTGGACCTGCTGTTTGTCAGAGGGTTGGAGATGGCCATTTCGTCCTTTACATCAGGTTTGGAGCAGGCGCTAATTGAGAAGCCCTCTATCCAAGTGAGAACATCCTTTATGAGTCAATTCAAGTCATGCCCACATTAAATCAGGTCGACACACTACTTTACAACTGGATGCCCCATAGTGGAGGCATCATAATTTTACTTATGACATGCAAACGCAGGGAAGAGTTAACCTACACTCAATCTCAGAAGTAAAGTACCCTGTTTTTGGAATACCAACCAGAAGGGGCTTTCCGCATCAATTTTGATCAAAAAGAACTATACTTCTAATGTCTTATGACTGCTATGTAAAAATTACATCAGGTAGGGAATTTTCACTTTCAGTTGAGTTTGGGATATATTTGTTTAAGATATCTTGACCAACAGCCTCAAAAGATGTTAAAAACAACAAGTAGTTTGTAAAAAGAGTTTTTGTTTTGGGACAGGGTATGGAAGAATCTATCACAACAATGGATGGAAATGAAAGTGTCACTATTGGTTTGTTGGGATTACAGTGAACAACTCAGTGTCATCATTAACTTAAGGAACTATTAGAGGATTACAGCTAAGGATTAAGCAGAATGTAGGGACCCTTAACAAAGCCATATATAAAATCAAATATTGGGAATTCCCAGTGAGTCCAGGTCTTCTTGTGTGCCAACTTCTGTGGCTTGCAGAGTATATGAGTAATTTATGGTTAGTACGCACAGCTTCAATATGCTTGGACCCCTGTAAAAGATAACGCCTGTGCATCAAGGAATAGTCAACAGCAGCCAACTCTTCATGTTAAAATTTCCATGAACGCTAAGTTACAATAAACTGCCTTAAGTAATACGCCAAAAGGTGTTCATATCTATCATTATAATGGGCAAAGCCCGCTGCTTTGTTCTAATATTTGGAAGGTGTTGGGATTCTGATATTACTAGATGATAAGCACTAAATAGCCACGGTGGAATGGCTAAAATCCGTCTACCATGATTTACTAGTGTATAAATATTTGAGCACCTTAGGATATGGCAGTATCGAGTCAGAATAGATAGTTATTGGATCTCCTTCAATTAGTGCAATAGAGCAATGTCAACATATAATATATATATAATAGATTGCCTTGAACTAAGGTGATAGTGAATTTATGAATAGTATACTCTTCCAGAGCCAATGAGAATATGGCGGAACTGAATAGTTTAAGCAATGGGAAGTATCAACTGAAGTCACTGATATATAAGTGAGATGAGAAGATTGAAAAAGGAGTATTTTCAAGAGGTAGAAGTTAGTGAGCTGAGCAGAAAGGATCTGCTAGTTTATATTAAAATAAAGGGTATTGCTGAAGCAAGTAATTTACGATTTATTATTATTATTATTATTGTTATTATTATTATTATTATTATTATTACTGTTTGTTTTGAGGACTGACATTCTCCATATTGTCTTTCAATTGCTCAGTGGTCTGAACCCTGCGCAAATCTCACGGCATGTCTCAACAATACCGCTGAAATTATAACAGTGGTGCTACTACAGGGGGGTTCTTCTGGTTGATGCCAGAGTAACTGACAGGTGGGTGAGGAGGTGATAGGGATGAGCTGCCAATTCAGCGGGGTTGGGGAAGAGCAAGCTGGTGTGATCCCAAATTGGTAGTTGTGTTCTGGCGATTGTTGGTGGAAGGGAGGGGCAATCCCTGGATGCCCACCCCACACGCTGAGGCTGGCAATAGGAGGAATATCATCAGGTTAAGTGGGGGGAGAAATGTCAGAATTTTAACCAGATGTATTCTTCCAATAATTTACCGTTATTTGAGATGAAATAGGTCAATCCTGGCGGATGGTTTATTGTTTTTATTTTGTAGTTATTGGTATGCTTTTTGATAGTTGCTCCCCAATTGGGTTGAGCTGAATCTAGTATTCCACTGAGATTGGAAGTTAGGGTTGATCGGGATAAATCAATGGCCACAAATTGGTATATGAATCACTGGCGACTAGTAGATAAGAATGATCCACTTTTATTAATAATTATATCTTGGTGGAAACTGATGATCCTAAGATTGAGGTGGCCAAGGATGTTTCTGGAGCCTAAATTAATAATTGAATATTGCTGAGGAAGGCAATTCCCTGAACACTTGACTACAACGAGTAGAAATGTGTTATTAGTGAGAAGCTAAGAAATCATGAGTTTACCAAGAGGCCAAAGATGTTTCAGAGCATATTTATTAAGATAAATTCAGATTCAATATTTATTTATATTAATTATATGTCTTACCAGCGATTAAATGCTGAGGATGAGCTAAAAAAAATATTTGGTCATTGGGAAGGATGGGGTGAGAGGGTCAACACCAGGAATATAGTAAGCGCAGTGGGAATAAGAGAGAGTAGTTGGCTGGAAGAACCAGCGATGAGCTGATAGGTCAGCAATGGGCGCAGTAGCCCTTTTGTAAATATAAATACCTGGCGCTTCCCTCTCAATAAACATCTCCCTTTGCCCAATCTCCTTTTTTATTTAAGATTATGTTTATTCTCATGGGTTGGGTTTAGTAAGGGGGATTCATGAATGGTGCGGGTGACACACCAATGGATCAGCTGGCACTGCTGGCCCCATCACCTAAGACAAAACAGCAAGGACTGACCAGATTTCATACTGGTTAGCCTGCTGACCAGCAAAGCCCACTATCGTGGAAAATAAATTTTCTGAAAGATGAATTTTTATTTAACTGAGGTAAGCTGACCAAGGGATGGACATTACCAAACTAAAACTAAAAATCATAATAGAAAAATAATGATTCAAACAAAACGCCCAAAATGGATGGATCAATTGAATCATACCTAACAAAATATCAACCAGGTGGGCAGCGAATACTGCTATCCATCCATGGTGGATGGGGAGGGGGGATTGGGGGGCTTGTCTTCAGCCGCATCCATCTCATCCCAGAGTAAAGTGCGTGTTAAGGCAGGTAGTAAGGGTGTGCGGGCATCATTGGCATGGGATTCGATATCCTTGATGACTGAAACTTCCAAATAGTTGCCAGCCATCATAATGCCAACGATGTATTTGGCCAAAGCATCTTCAGATTTGAGGTGGGCGTCTGGGAATTAAATGAATGTGGCATTGTTGGTTCAGGTGATTTTTTTCAGATTCCATGCTATATCTACCACATTCTGGATGGCTTCAGTGATGTTTTTGTGTAAAGTTTTTATGTTGATCTTACTTTGTGCAGTAAGATTTTTGGGGATGACGGGAGGTGGAATTCCTTCTGTGAGTGCAGCCACAGATTTGGCGTCAGCTTTGTGGAGCGGATGGCAATCTGGTGTGGCGGCTGCTTCTACTGCAAGCTGATGGTCACTGTAGAACGGTTTGGCATTAGGTTGTGGGATATATTTCTGAGGCAGGAATTTTGCATCCCATTCTGCGTTACAGAGATGCTTAACTTGCAGCGCCAGTTCTTTAATGACATTACCTGATACATCAATTTCATCCAATAACTCCCATGGTTTTGGTTGAATTGGATTGGGGAATCAGCGTACCATTGAGGTTTGTTCAATTCATTTGTGGATGCATGGGATTGAACTGGGATCTAATCTGATGTTTGATTGGATGAGTTATTTATGGCATTGGGGCAATGTGGATACTTATTGGTGGCTGCAGGTGCAGCTGCAGCATCAGGCATTGGAGGAGGGGAAGGTAGCATCATACCCACATGTTAGAGTTGGCGCGGGGTGGGCAGCATATTGGTGGGCGTCAGGCAAACTTTTAGTGTCAGTGGAAGTTTCTGAGTATGGGCTTTTGTGTTTTAAGTGGTCTAACTCAAAACAGGATGGACAAATCATCCATCTGCCCTCAACGCGGGCCCAGAATGGATGGTTGGGGGAAGATGGGATGGTGGCACGAGGGGGAATTGCCAAAGAAGTTTTTGTAAATTCAGGGATGATCGTGGCATATGCCTGAGGCCCAGAGAGGCGTGTGGCCCCATTTGGGACCACAAATTTTAAGATGGAGTTGGTGCCGTAGCTGCCAAACCTTCCATCAGATCCTGGTGGAGCACTTTGGGGGGGGAGGTGGGTGGGCAAACCAGCAAACTGGACCACCAAGGTGGTGTCCATTGGGAGCTGGGTCTGAGTTGTTGGAAGGGGAATATTATTAAATACTAATGGCACTGTTGCTGCAGTGGCTGCATCAGCTTCACAAGGGAAGCCAAGATCAAAGTACCCCTTATAGGGGTGGAAGTCAATAAAACAGGCTGGTGTCATCACCGCCTGAGCTATTTTGATAATGGCTTGGTTGTCATAGGAGAAGAATTTCCCATATTTGACCCTAAGACCAAAACGCATGTTGCTCTGGGGGAGCACCAAGGGGCAGCGGGGCACTGCTTGGGTTTGTGTAAGATGGGCATTGAGATCCTTGGGAGGAACGAATCATCCCAAGGGTTTGGAATGACTGGGCGAGCCAGTCCAAGTGCATTTTCCTGTTGGACAGAAAACAGAGGGGGGAGTTTTGCCACTGCCCCATGCTGGGACAGTCGGCAGTGGATCTGATGATGTCAGAGCAAGACTTCGGTGTGCAATTAAGTATTTGCTTTTAATCAACCAAATAAATTACTTGGAAAGTTATGCCGAGCAGAGAGAGTGTGTTTCTTAAAAGATGAATTAAGAGAAATAAATAAAAGCAAAAACCCCAGACTAAGGCAAGAACGTCCTATTTAAAACCAAAAACCTCTAAACAAAGAAACACTTATCTGATAGAATTTAAATGGTGGTCCTCTTGAAATTGAGAGATGCATAATATACTGAGGGTTATTTAAGTGGATGCATGAGGGAGGAAAAAAGTCTAATGGTCAGCTATTATATCAGCTGCACTATCAGATTAACAAATTACCAATATATTAGCTACCAGGCTAACCAAAAGGTCTGACATGATTCACTAACAACATTATCACCAATATTTAGAGTGTAAGTGCTTGAGGTCAAGTTGTATTATAACGCAAATGCCACAATTGACATTCAATTGATCGATACATCACCCTTTAAGATGGTGACATAATTATGCATCAGCAGAGGCAATGTAAGAGGTGAACAATGGGTGCTGGTAATAGGTACCAGGTCCACAAACGGGCACTTTTGACAATACTTTAGCAGCCCAGGAACACTGGTTGTGGTGGCCATCTGAAAGCACGCTATACTTTTACTGTGAGCACTGTTAAGGCAGTCAAACGAGAGACACAATATAAGTTTAAATGTTGTCCATCACTGTAGGGAGACGGCGTTATGGGTACATGAAGCATGAATGATAGCAGGATGGTAGTTGGGAGCACAGTGGACATTCTGGCGGCATGTGGACTTTTTGAATTGGTAAATAAGTAGGGTGGAAAATCTAAAGAAATTAAAATAATGTAGTGGGAAAAGCCTGCTACATCTTCATAACACTGGGATAGGTTTGGTGAAGCAGACAAAAGCAAAAAACTGAGATTAAGATGAGGTATTTTTATTTTAAACAAAAATATGATATGAAAAAAACCTGATAGAATTTAAAGATGTGTTTCTTTGAAAATATAAGGGAATTTTAAACTTAAGATCAGCATAATTGGATGAATGAAGGATTAAACAAGCCTAAAAATTGGTGGAAATTCCTGATGTATCATCAGACTTACAAACTGTTAATATGATAAACAGTCAAGCATAACTGAAAGGTCCAGCAGTACGCACTTACAGGAGAGTTATGCCACGATCTAGGAATGTAGGTGCTTGAGGTTGAGTCACATTAAAGTGCAAAAGCAATAATTGACATTTGTTGGGCTTCCGTTTTTGTGTCTCAATGGTGCTGTGCCCAAGAAGCCCAACAGTCAATACTTTAAGCAGTCTAAAACTCAAAACAAGTATATTATTTATTTTTGATGGTGCCAAGTCATGCTTAGGTCTTGTCAACTAGTTTATCTGTACTCGAGTAAGTACAGCAAAAAGGGGCGTATTGAAGTCAAGTACCAAAAAGAGTTATAGAAATAACAACGTAACTTTATCGTAGTATAAAAAAATGATCTATATATGTTACCTCAACAATATAAACCCCATTAAGAAAATAATTGATGGACTTAAAGGGAGGAATCTGTATGGGTGGCTCTTGGTCAGGCGATGCATCCAGATTGTACAATGTCATTATATCATATTTTTGAAAGTGTAAAAATTTAGTTTGATTGTACCAAGTCAGATGAGATTTGTTATCACTTAGGGTGATAGTTAGGCAGATTCTTGATTCTTACCCTTTTTCAGGTATGTCTTTATCTACTGCATAATGTGCCACCTAGTTTAATAGTCACCTGACATTTTTATGCTCTTTTATTTTGATTAAGCAGTATTTTATCTCATGATAATTTGTGTATCAAATGGGACCAAATGGAATTTTACTAAAGTCTAATTGATTTACGACAATTATTAGCTTTTCCATAAAATTAATTTATGTGACTTATTTAACCCACTCTTTGGGTCTAAGTGTCAATTCTCTCATGGTAGTCAATTGTCTAATATTCTTACCATCATGTCCAATATCCTGATATCAAACATCACCTCATTCAAGAATATTGGCAGGGATTATTAATATAAGAATTAGTTATGCACGCAGTTGATAGTTACTTCAGTTTCTAAAGGCTAAATTTGATTATTTATCCCCTGAGTTTGTAAGTTATGGCGTATGGGCCATCCCAGACGGAGTCTAGTTTTTCTTCTTGAGGCTCTATATGATTGTGATAGCCTAAGATTTAATCCAAAAACTCAAACGTGGGTAAAGGTTGGCAGGATGCATTTGCTTCTTGACCTTCTCTTGTGACTGTCTTATCGAAACTTGCCATTGCCTCTGATATAAGTTGTATAATTCTTGAGCTAATCTTCTTATCACTTTTTCAGGCTCTTTAGTACTATCACTGGTAACTTCGCGAGCTAATACATCTGGAATGCTAGGATCTCTTCCATATAGGGCTTTTAAGGGTGACATTTTGATGATATGATATAAAGTTAACCTGAAAGCTGTTAACTCTCTTGAGGATATTGGTCCCAGTGTAATGGATTGGTAGTGGCCTTCTTGCATATTACTGAAACTGATGTTTCATTCACTCTTTCTAAGTTCCCGTTACTTTATGGGTTGTAAAGCTGAAAATAGTTGTTGAGTCAACATGTTCATAGCTAAAATTCTCAATCCTCATGAAGTAAATTTCTTACCATTTTTGCATAGCAATAACTGCGGGAAACCGTTTCTAACAAATATATTTTGACATAAGAAGTTAGCATTAGCCTTTTGGGTTGGGACCATCTAGTACTAAAAAAAAAAAGTTAGCATTAGCCTTAGTGTTCTGCGCAGGAATGGCAATTGATATGAGCCACTTTATTAAATTATTGATCCCTGAAAGGATGTATTGATTTCTACCTGTAGATTTAGGCAATGTACCTATGACATCTAAACTGAAGGTATGGAATGGCTACTGAGGGGTCATTGGTTGATAATTGTACTTGGCCTTATGAAACGTTTGTTTTTACAAGTTATTCAAGCGTCTAAGACTTCTACTACAGAGCCCATTATTCCTTCCCAATAGTATTGATCATTGATACATCCATAAAATTTTTTGGCTCCTTCATGTCCTAAGGTATTATGGGCTTCCATTATCATTGGTTTCTGTTCCAAATGTCACAAGTAAGGTAGCCAGTTAGTTATGACTTTCATTTATAGTAATTTATTGAGAACTTTAGTATTTTGCATGTATGGTTCAAAAATCTTTTAAACTGGATCATCTTCGTCCTCCCAAGAGTCTGACTTCATGAGTAAGTCTTTTAACTGGTCAGTTTCACTGTTTTCTAAATGTAGTAGGGGCAATCTAGTTATTCAATCTATGTTTATATGTTTCATTCTAGCTTGATAGATGATGTTCATATTGTAGTGATGAAGTTTGAGATCCCAATGTGCTAATCTTCTTGTTAGATTTTCATGTTTTTCAGCCCCTAAAAAGAATCATGATCTTTACAACTGTAAATTTTGTACCGTATAAGAAAACCAGAAATGTTTCACCACAAGGAGAACAGCTAAGCACTCTTTCTCAATGTCGCTATAATTTCTCTCAGCTTTTGAAGGCGTCTTGATGTGATAGGACACCGGATGATCATTACCTCATGTCTAATTGCAAGATAATGGTTCTACAGCTAATTTGGTTGCATATGTAAACAGGATGAATAGCTTTCCTTAATATGGATCTCATAAAATGGCCTTCTTTTCAACAAATCCTTTAATGTTTCAGTTGCAGTTCTTTGCTATACCCCCACATGAAAAGGGCGTTTTTGGCAAGTAACTGGACAAGAGGTTTAGTGAGTTAAGCAAAAATAGGGACAAATTAATAATAATATCCCATTATTTCTAAGAACATCTGTATATTTCAGATGTTCCATGGCTCAGGAATCTCTATGATAGATTTAACCTTATTGTACAAAGGTTGATTTTTCCCACAATATGGCATGTCCTAGAAATTTTAAATCGTGTTGGAAGAATGTAAACTTAGTAGGCTTTAGTTTGACATGATTTTTATTATAATCGTTGAAAAAACTGACTTGTTGTAATACAGTTGATCGTTAGTCTGTTTTTAACAACCCTTAAGTCATTTTATACAATCACAGCCTAGTTTGAGATCTTGCTTGATGTGATCCATCACCAGTTAAAACAAAGTGTGAGCAATGCATAATCCCTGAGGGAGCAAGGTAAGTTGGAATAATATTTCCATGCTTATCAACACGCATTATCTTGGTCCTCAGGAGACAGATCCATCTTCCAATAGCCACTGGTAAGGTCCATCATGGAAAAGTAATTAAGATGGAGTTGGGCCAGAGCATCATCATCTCATAGAATCAGTAAGCTGTCCTTCTTAGTGAGGCTATCTAGCTTCCTGTAATTTATCACTATTCTGTGACCACCATTCTTTTCTTTAGAAGTAGCAGTTTGGATGACATTGACCCTGGTAGGGCACAAGAAAGACAGCATTCAATATTTTCTTGAGCTTGGACTTCATATATTGCTCCTCTACTTTTAACTTCTTATATGACTTTGATCATATCGGTGTTGAGTCTCCTATGTCAATACTATGTTCCCAGTATTTAATGTGACCATAGTTGACATCTGACGTAGAGAAACAACCCAATAGTCTTTAAGCAATTGATGAACTTTCTCAGGTTCCTACTGATTTAACTTATCAAATATTTGGACTTGAAAATGGCGCAAATTAAATTATTGGCGGTTAGGCCAACATTAAGGTGAGTACCAATAAAATAAACCTTGTCAATTTCATCAATGGGAAGTAATTAACCTTTACTAATCTCTGGTGTTTCTTTACTTAGATATCTTTGTTTGTTAGGTTTCCAAGTAATAGCTCAGCAGGCCGCTGATAATCTGAATTGAGGGTTTCTGGTAAAACTATTGGTTAAACTCTACTGCCTTAATCGACACTAGTGATTTGTAGCAAGCAGTTTTAGGGTATACTCATGGTTATGTTTTTAGAGACTACTCTTTGTTCTCCTAGTTCAGTTTTTACCTCCTCAGTAGCATAAAATGGTATGTCTTCTGGCGCATCTAATGAGACGGGTAGCTTTTTCATATTTCTTCCAGAGGTAGAATATTTTAAAAAAAATTAAAAACAGTTTATTTGACCAGACAAGAGTATATAATCTTTCTGGAATCCTATTATCCAGAACAAGGGGACTTCATAGTTGAGGAGTGATAAATAACCCTCTTTCAAATTGATGACTCCTTCATATTCAATCATAAACTGTGTCCTGATAAGTATGTTATACTTGCTATTGTACAGTGCAAATGCAAGAGCTAAAGAAACAAATTTATAAACTCAAATTAGAAGGTATAATATACACTTATCGCCTTAGTGTTGCTCGGACAGGAAGTTCTATACTCTTGAGTATATTTAAGGTTAGTTCCAAGTTTGATCTTCTTGATGAGTCGGGATAAATAACATTGATATAGAATCCCATATCTATAGATTTTACTTAGATCTTCTGAATTACTACTTCTACTTTAGTAATGGATCCTTCAAAATTTGGCAGGAGGGCTAATACCTCTTTAAGAAGAACGTTTCATTGAGCTTTTGGGCAGTCTCAGGATATTTCTTCTTGATCGCCACTATACTGTGAATGCTTGAGATGGGTATGATTAACAGGGCAAGTTATTGATTGGCATCACTAGCCATATAATTTATCTGAGGGCACCAATTGACTTGACTGAGGTAAGTGCCTTCTGAAACCTGGGTGTCATTGATTTTTTCAGCGTTCAACTGATACAGAATGGTGAGCTTGGCGGGTGTACTTAAAACAATTAACCTGTGTCATTATACCCCCTTCAGAGTCATTGCTGGAATCATTCTCAATGCATGCAAAATGAGAAATCAGCAATGGTTCACTTTCAGGCACTTTGGGTAAGTCAGCTTTAGAAATACCTGACCCTAAGCCAACTGCCCAATTCCTGCTCACCAAATGCAGGTTTCTTCTTGAAGCACATGTCCAAAAAGTGGTTGTTCTTCTTGCAATAATTAAATTTGGGCTTCTTCAACTTCTTAGGCTTTTCTTCCACCATGATATAAACTCAGGGTTTTGTGGAAGCCTTTTTGTGAGTTCTTTTTCTGTGTATATAAACTACATTGATCAGGGCTTATTTTATTTCTAAGATATAATTAAAGCTTCATTTGAATGATGTGATGTGCATGATTAGGTCTGGGTTACTATGTAAATCAGCAAAGACAGCGGCTACAGAAGTCTCTAATGCAAGAATCTTTGAGGTCAACAGCGTTTAGGCCTCAATAAAGAAGCAACCTGAAAATTTGGCCAGGGTTTTATTTTAAATAGCGCAATTCTCATGAAGACCTGATTATTAATACTCAAGCTTTGCTTGTAACCGAATTCTTTGCTGAGCACTTTCTTCAGTTTTATTAAAGGTGTCCAGGTCGTCCATGTGAGGTACCATAACCTCTTGAGCCATACAGCTTAAACAGGATAAAATATACTTTACCTTTTGATATTTAGTTGCACTTTACATTGTGGCTTCATAGACGTAGAGGAAAGATGTGATATTTTCTTTGCCTGGTGTAAAATTATCCTTAAACGCAGGTTTAAAATCATTGGCCTTTAATCCTGTGAAGACATGTACTCCAGGAGCTTTGAATTCAGTAATTTTTTTACATGTGTCAATTTGTTTAACTTGACGTGAGAGTTGATGTATATGAGCTTGTAGAGAATCAAGATGTTATTCCATTCCCTCTAACATAAGTCCTGGTGAGACATCCAGCAGATTAATTCTTCTTTAAAAAACAACTTTATCATTCTCCAAGTTCCTAACGCAGATGTAAAGATCATGAATTTGTTGATGAGCGGATAAGCGGTAGGTTTTCAAGAGTTTGTTCTCATCCTTATATAAATACAATGCGGCAAATAAAGTCCTCCTTCATATCATTGCATTCTGTGCTTTGAGAAGGCTTGTTGTCCTTAACTTTCAGCTCTTCTGTAAGTTTATTCCAGCGTTTCTCAGCTTCATTGTGGTGACAGTTGACTTGATTGATATCTCCTTGACTAGGTGATTTTCCTCACATGTCACTCTCCAATTTTATGAGTCGCTCAGTAATAAAATGAGTAGATGCTTGAGTTGCACAGGATGCCAGATCTTGCTCAACATGGGCCATTCAGGAAATAACAATTTTAGGTTCTGATTTAGTTTTGGAGATTCAATGGACCTTAAAAACATCATTTCGTCATAGGGCTTTTTCTAGCCAGAACTTGAGAAGGGTGATCTGTATTTCCTCCTGATTATGGCTAGTGAAGCTTGAGCCTCCCTTTTACCATACTCTTCAATATTTTATCTTCAGGCATCTTGCGGAAAAGGCGTCATTATAATCTCTAAGTATTTTTGTTTAAATCCATAATGTCCTTTCAGAGAAACTTTATAGCTACTCTACATACTTTATAACACTGGAATAAATAGTACCTATTCAATTATGAGTTGGATAGTATAGGAGTGAACACTTCAATCAGTTAGGTAGACAACCCCCTATACTTTGTGATGCTAAGTTTTATACTTTTTCAAAGCCAGCCGTAAGGCCCCTTGGTATTAATATAATTGTAAAGATCCTCATTATGGACTCCCAATAGGTGCACGATATAATAAAGTGCTGGGTGTACAATTAAATGATATAGTGAGATAGATTTGCAAATAAAAAGTTTGTCTCTGGGTGAACATCTAATTTATAAAGGTCATGAGAGTTCTGTTCATGGCAGCTGCCCTTTTGTGGCTGTCTCTTTCTCCTAGGGTAATGACTCCACGAATCAAGTCTCAAACTCCTTCTTTGGAAACCCAAATTAAACATGAGATTTATAAAATGTCCATTAGATTTTCTTGAGCTTCTTTATATGTGACAATGGGCAGATTTTCCATTCATTCATCTTCTTCACAAACCCATTGTCACCCAGCGAGTCACACTATCAATTGGATCATCTTCCATGGTGCAATTATTTATGTGCATTTATCATCAAGCATTGGATAAGACCTATGTAGTGAGCACCAGATTGTTGGGCTTCCATTTTAGTGGCTCGATGTTGGAGTGCCTAATAATCCCAACATTCAATACTTAAAGAATTCTAAGTCTCATGATAATTATAGTATATAATTTTTTGAGGGTGGCAAGTCAAAGTTAAGTCCTATCAACTAGAGTAGTTGTCCTATGATAAGTATGGTGAAAGGGACTTATTAAAGTCAAGTACCAAAAAGAGGTGTATAATTAATAACATAACTTTTTTAGTATAGAAAAGTGGATTTTATATGCTACATTTTGCAATATAAACCCCAAAAAGAAAAAGTGCTTTATAAAATTAATGGATAGGGGAATCCTGATGGGATGCTCTAGGTCAGTCAATTCATTTAGATTGTACAATGACTTTGTACATATTCTTGATAGGGAGAAAAGATATCTTGAATGTACTAAGTCAGATGAGACTTGGTATCACTTAGGTTAATCAATGACAGATTCTCAATTCTTATCAATTTGCAAGGTTATCTTTATTTACTACCTTGAGTTCCACCTAATGTAATGGTCGCTAGACATTTTGATAGGCCTTAATTTCTATCAAACAAACTTCATTTTGAGGTATTTTGGACTCAATTTGTCCCATGGAATTTTCATAGTAATAGATTGAGCCTTACCAAACACTGATTTTCCATATAATCAATTATGTAACTTATATATCCTCTTCATTGGTATAGGCATTGATTATCTCATGGGAGTCAATTGCTTGGTATTCTTCCCATCATGTACAGTATTTTGATATTTGACAACATTATTCTAACTGTTATAATCTCCTGTAACAAGACAGCGCAAACAGCCAAATAAGAGATATCACACACCATAATGAAATGTTTGTCCTCATTAACATGATCTAGAGTGGGTGCATAAGTAAAGGTTTTCATATGGCAAAAACGCTTGTTGCCACTGAGACAATTAAATGAATGGTGCCTTCTTGCCAGTGATTGGGACTAAGGTAGACGTGAGCTCATAGATGCTTCTCAAAAATTTTATCAAAAAGATGACAAACCTAATAAAACTGAAAAAGTCTTATCCATGTCACAGGGTAGCCTAAAAACAGATGTCTTCCATTTTTAAGACGTGACGGCTTGACTATCTTTTAAGTAAAATTTTCACCAGGAATTAAACTTTATCCTTCATAAAACTCACATATGGACGTTTAATCATATATGCCCGCTTTGTGGAGTACTGTAGCCACAGCCACTAAATCTTTTGCATGTTTTTCAGCAGAAAGTGAGTCAAATTAAAATATTGTTGCCATATACTAAAGCACAGGCAACCTAAAACCCCCCAGAGCGTTATCAATGAGGCTCTGAAAACTGCTGGCACATTCCTGAATATAAAATTATTTTCCTTAAATTGGTTAATTCCATAATGTGTGTGGATTAATACCCCCTATTCCTGATCAGATTTACCCCACACTTGGTGGAATGCTTTTATGAAGTCATATTTTGAGAAGACTTTGGATTTTAAAATTGCTTAGAAATAGTACCCTTGATGGGTAGGGGTATAAATCTGGGACCTTAACATTTTTCAAGTGCTATAGTTTACACAATGTTTAGGGTGCCATCAGGTTTTTGAGAAAGAAATCACTGGATATTTTGGAGGGCTTATTAATCATTTACCCCTCCACTATCAAACATTGATGCATTCTTTGAGATTCTGATTCTCTTTTGATGTTTAGGGTTATAATAGACAATTATTTTGATAAGGCCAATCATCAGCTGAAAGCTCAGATCTAACTCTGAGTGCCTTGGTAGACGATTGTCACCTTTTACATCAAAAATACTTTTAAAGAGTGTTGTAATTTGGTACAACTAACTATATGAACAATTTGATTATATCATTAAGCATTATTTTTGGCTAACCTTAGATGGAGGTTTCTATCAAAATTAATTTTTTCACCAGTGTTATTTTAGTGTGTCTCAATCTGTCATAGTAAACTATGCACTTGACACCATCACTAATTACAGGTATTTTAAAATAGTACATTCATGACCTCGCCTCCCCACTGGCTCTAATCCAAGATTCATTATTTACTTCAATTTACCTTGCAATATGGCCGTGTTAATCAAAAAACTTTATATAACTATTTATTATTTGTTCTCTAGCCGTAACGCCAGATATGTCATAAATTTGATTTTATTATAATCAACCTTTTCATAATATTATTATAAAATTGTCACTATTTTTTGCTGATTTGCCTGTCGCCTTAGAACAATCATGCAAGCGCGCAATATTCCTAAGAGCATTTTGGTTGCCAAAATCTCGTTACAGTAAGAACATAAGTCAAGGGATAATTCTATTAAGAAGGAATTAGGATTGGATTAAGATTGGATTTTAGTTGGTTGTTGCTGAAGACAGCATGGCTAAAAAACAACACCTGCAAGCCCTTTCACTATTGTCTATATTATTATATGGTGTGCGTTATTTTATATTAATAAAAGCCCCTTTTAGCAATAAGATTTGGATTATTTGATTTTCTCTCTCATGGTTCTGTCATCATACAGAAAAACTGTTAATTAAGTGATAACTTACCTGTGCCATTGTGATATGATGCCTATGCGTCAATTGTAACTTTTGTTAGTTAGTACAAGAGACTTTTTGCTGTTATATAAACTGACTGTTTACTATGGATTATTATAGCTTGTATGCTGTAGCGGCTGACTCTGAGATAGCAGACATTCTATAGTAGAATAATCTCCATATTGACAGCGTGGAGTTAACACTGGAGAGATCAGTGACTTCTTTATAACACCTTTATTGGTAGATTGACTCCCTTCATCTCTTATACAGATATTAAGGGCAGGAAATATTAACTTGAATTTGCGCATTTTGCTTTGTATTATTAAACAAATAAGGTTGAACAATCCAAGGTAGAGCTCCATCTGCTTACTAACTTGTTGACTCAAGTTCTATAAGAACTCATAAATAAATTATGGATATGTATACTTGTGCATAGCGGAAATTATCCCCTGAAAATGTGTGTCTGCTTCAGATTTTAATTCCACCAAAACTGAAATCCCAGGCAATGAGGTGGCAATTTCGGCCATTTTCCCTGCTATCTTTACTTTAACAAACACTTATGGTATTCCTTGAAGAAGCAGTACTCCAGGATCCTCATATTAGGCTACACCAGCAGCCATTCCTAGTGCTGCTCCTGGACGCCTACAGGTGCTACCATGGCGGTCTCTGCTCCTGTTAATATCATCTCTCACATTGCCAATATAAATCGTTCAGCAGGTTCTTTGCACCATAACCAGTACCATGCGCTTGATAATTATCATTAAGTGAACTTAGTTACCCCTTACCTAAATTTGATAATAAGGGGAACATTTCCACCATTATGCAGTTATCTAAGGTTTTATGTGGAATGCGGATGACTAGGAAACCTGGCCACATTACTAAACATATTGGACCCCATTGACCAAGCTTTAATAATTTCAAAGAATTGTGAAGCTAACATGTCATACTTTATTGGATAAGACGTTTTTGTAAATGAGTTTTGTCAAATAGAACTGATGATTATATTAATCCGCTTGTCTCTCTATATGCTTTAAAGATGGCGAAGAAGTTATACACTCAACCAATTGCCTAACTATGAAGCTCAGTTGTTATATAGGGCCAAAATTCTGAGTCATTAAAGGCTCATACCGCTTTCCATTAAGCCTTTGAGCCTTATAAGTACTTATATTGAGCCATGCTATCAGTTTTAAATAATAAGAACACCATAACTTAAATGTTGAATTATTTCCGCTTCTGCATCATCACTTTTGACGCGCCTCATACTGGATATTAAAGTGCCCAGACTTTGCCTCACTACTTTACAAAGGAACCTAGTATTTGATATGTGATATTGACCACAGGTAATGATATAGTAAACCCCTTGGTGGAGTTAAAATGATATTTTACTTCTGCTATAAGTTCTTAATCCCATCTAGAGAATTAAACGACAATGAACACTGCTTCTCAGCAAAACTACTAAAAGTTAGGATGCTTTGGCATTGAATTCACAACAAGTAATCATAGAAAAGGAGTTATCTATACCTTCGCGGCCACAGGCAAATAGTGACCTACTTACTTACCTAAGCTAATCTGATACTTTGATGTTCATTATAAAACAGCTATAAAAATATATGACAAGTGTACTTATGTTGATATTAGCATGGACAACATTAGCGTTCTAGCAACTTTAGAAAGCATTGCGCCCATCCAATATTTCTCCTCTACACTAATAGAGAAATTTGGGATTATACCGGTTATTTCTCATTGCAAGGAACATGGAACTGCAGGTCTCAATGCCACTACCTTAATAAAAGCTTATAGCTCCTTACTTCTGCATTTTGACCATAGTAGTGCCTGCACCTGCCATAGTTTTAACTCATGATAACTATGAGATACTTATTATTACTTCTTTTATGAGATTATATGGGCTTAAAGCCATCTTTGAAGGCAATACTTTGTTTATGGTAGGACAAAATAACTTATATCTATTATATTAAGAAAAAACAATGATAAGCCTTGTACTTCCTTACCTGTTTTACTAAAGAATAGGGATAGCATAATCCCACTGCAATACTGGAAGGGATGACTTTGTACCATGCTATTCCCAACCCAAATTGCTGATTCCACTGGAATACCACTGCAAATGAAATAAAGTCTGACTATTACATTGAGCCACCAAACCCTAGTGGGAACTAATTTTAAATTTACTACTTCCTGAGGGTTTATATGGAAAAATTTGGCCCTCAAATAAACAATCCTAAATAGATCCATCATGGCACCTATTATTATCAATCTTTGTCATTTTAAAAAATTTTGTGTTATTCTAAACATTTGGTACATCTTAGTCTAATTAAGAACCATCAACTCATCACTAATGTTTCTGTATTGACACTAGCTAATGAAGTAAAAGCACAATTATGAGCCCACTAGTTTAAATTTACCCTGAAAGATCTCGATAAAATTAGTAATCTAAAAAATACTTTGCCCCAATCTACCAAAAATGTATCAAAAAACTAGTAACCAAGTAAGGAATAAGAAAAAGCGTATATCACAACTCACCTTAGTCTTGGGAGATTTGGTGCATTATGATGCCAATCATGGATCTCATGGAAACATGATACCTAATTGAAACGGCCTATTTAAATTTCAGAGAACATGGCTACCAATATCTAAACCCTTAAACACTCAAAGAAGGGTTATATTGTTTATCTGATGCATGCCAAGTTTCTTATGCAATATCCTCCTTGCACCAGCATGAAGACCACACTTCTCTATAACTAATCTGACCCCCACTCATTTCTTTCCCACTATTGTCTGGTCAAATGAGGAAAATGTTGTAATTTTCTCTGACCAACCATATGAACAATTTAATTCTTTGCTTATTTATATAATTGACTATTTTTAGATAAAGGTTTTGATCGACATTGGCTTTCTGCAAATGTTAATCTTATTTATTGCAATCTTTCATAGTGAACTACATTAATCAGAGACCATCAATGATTATAGGTATTAATAACTTTAACATAATGACTATGTTGAGAAATTGGTATGGATGGATGGATGATAAGCCATATATTTGGCTGATTGTATTTTACTAGTTGAGATGGGCCTCAAGATTTGGGTGGTAGATTATGTCAACTAGAAGAAAATTGATTGAAGTGATAATAGTTCAGTTAACAGAGGGAATTCCGCTGAATCCTAGATGGTGGGAAAACCACCTAAAATTGTAGCGAGTAGATAGAGTACTTTCTGATGGTTCATAATCAACCAATAATATCGAAGATTAAGAACCAAATGAGAGAATGAAAGGGAGAGGTCTTTTGGAAGAGAAGAGAGAAGGAAAATGGTTGGCTGAAGTAGTCCATTATTTTATATATTAAATAAACTGTTATTCATTGGGGCAATAGCTCCTTAATTGTTACTTTATTATCTATTACCAAGTATTGACAATCTTCATATTGTCCATCCGTTGCTCAGTGGTGCTGAACCTGTGCAACCAGCCTATAAGATTTTATCAATACCGCTAAAAGTTAACAACCTCACCACCCCACTGGAGCTAAACCCAGGTTTGTTTGATTACATTTTGTTTTCTTCCTCCTAGCCGTGGTAAACAATCACTTTATATATATCATTACTCTCTGGTCAAAACGGCGCTGAAAATGAAGCATAAATTTTTTATTATCTTGGTCTTTCCCTTTTGGCAGCATAGAAGTACGCTAATTGTTCCACTCTTTTCCATGTCTTTCCAGAACAATTATGTGAGCGCCTAATATTCTAAGAACAGCTTGGTTACCAAGTACTGATACCAATAAAAACCCATGATTTTACTAGGATATAAAGAAGTTCTAAAGATTGAGAAGAAATCAATATTATCTCAGTTGGTAGTTGCTGAATACAGAATGACTAAGAAAAAACAAAACCTGTAAGTTCTTCCACATTTTTCAGTATTAGATACTAGGGTGTGCAATATTTTATTTAAAGAAACTTTTAAAGTAAATTTAGGATTAGTTCCCTTTTTTTCTCAGGGTTCTGTCATCATTTAGAATGCCTGTTAGTTAAGTGTAAACCTACCTGTGCCATTGAAGCATGACGCCAAAGCGCCTATTGTAATAAAGGGCTCAAGATTTAGTGTCATAGTAGGTATGTTGGGCACAATTTTAACATAGTAATACTCCACTGTTGCTGTCACTGCATTCCATGCTGCCAACTTTTATATAAGAGGTATCTCACTTTAATGAGAATTTTAGGTAATTGCTAACATGTTCCTTTGCAGGTAAATGTTCATCATTTGACAGTGCCAACAACCTAATCCCAAAACCTTTGAGTATATCAGCTCTGGAATTTCTGCAAAGTTGGCCACAAACTCATGTTCATGCATAACAAACTGGTGTGGCTCCAGTGTCTTCAGGGCCTTTTTTATTATCTTATGTTGCCCTACTGAAATTTGTACAAGAACATTAAATATTCACTGTCAAATATAATCAAGTCATTGAGGGAATAAACACATAGTCCTGACTTTATGACTGGAGGAGCTTTCCAGATCTTTCTGGCTACTCATGAACTGAGAGGACATTATGATTCCTGATTATGTGACAAAGGGACTGATTTTGGAACAATGGAGTCAGGTAGGAAACGTATATAATAAAGACCCTCATAAAGTGGATTCAAAAGACATTGTTCTTTTATATATTTTTATGATTTGGTAAAAATGATAATGCTAGATCTAGGGATTTACAAGAATTGCTAATTTCCTAAAGGGTTCATTTGAAATATCTCCAGAATACTTTGAATTTTCTCATAATACAGAGAAGGCCTTGATGGTTTAATGAGAAAATTCAAAGCAGACATTTGATGATAAAAAGTGCTTATCTGTGGGGCTAAAGGTCACGTAAACTTGAATTCATATCACAAGCTTCTTCTATAAAAGGCTTTGATGCATAGTCCAGCAGTGTTTTGTCCATATCAACTTTTGTTGGGTTAGCTAGATCAATATCAGACTTACTGTTGCTGGCATATTTAAGATTATGAACACTTTCTGCCATGCAAGAGTTTGGGTTCTCTTCTGCAACCACTACCGCTATTCCTTCATCATTGGATCTGGATACAGGTATACTCACTCTCCAATTTGACTTTTGTAAGCTCAAACTCTTTCCTATTAATATTGATTGAGCTGAATTTTACAGCCTGTTTCAGATGCCGCATCTAACGTTTAAGGTTTTTTATCCCAAACAACATGAGAATCTGAACCATGATTTAAGTAAGCGTGGAAGGCTGCAATAGCAAAGTCATCAGATAATTTTAATCTTCACCTATTCAGAGGAAGGTTTTTATTTTCACATTAAATTGTAGGGGAAGGCTTAGTGGCTTAATAATCAAATATTTTTAGCTGAGAAATTGATAAGTGTGTAACAACTAGTGCAATATGATAAGAATAGTGAGTATAGGCTCCCTAATGGGAAATTCTGCTATTACATACTTCCGCCCAATCCTTTGCTTCTCCTTGTAGAACAACCTTGAGATCTTAAGGATGATAAATATATGTAATTCCAATTTTATTTATAATACTTGCGCGGCGCATTAACTCAGCTAAAACTTTCAAAACATGCTCTTCTTACCTCAGCTGAAGGGCAAGGTAAAGCACCAATTACTGTAAAGATTCAAGAATGTGAAGCGGGAGAGGTGATTATAGGATGTGCCGCATGAAAAAATAAAACTTTTTATATGGCTTTGATAAGATAAATAACAAATATAATGTGAGGAGCGACCTTAGTAAGCCAAAAAAGCTTGTTCTGCAGTTGATTGTCCCAAGAATAGAAAGATCATGAACCAATATCTTCAAAGCTGTACTTAATGGTTGGTTTATCATGTTAGAGAACTAGCATGCTAATTAAGAACCTAGCTCAATTGTGAATACTTAAGTGCCCATTACAGCATCTAAAGAACCATGAAACAACATTATGGAATATGAGAGTATGCCTGATAGTAGAGAGATAATAAAAGTATTAATCTAAAAGCTTGGTTCCCGTGCATAAGGTTAAGCTCAAGACTTTTACATGTGAACCCAAGTATATAGCAACTGGTTGTTGTATATGGTCTCAGTTAGGGTATCTTTGAAGATGTATAAATCTTATTTTTATCTTCAGAACGGCATTGAGTTTTAAGGCTCTTGATTTTAAAATGTGTAGTTAATGGGGGTTTTGCTTGATGCTAACTATAATTCTCTTGTTCAACATGTACTTACATTATGATATCCTCATCATGGTATTTGTTTGTGGAGGCATTTTTATATTTTTATCGGTAGTGAGCGTTTAAAATAGTTCTATTATAAGGTTATACAAAAATGGAGTGTTTGATAAGCTGGGACTACTCCTTGTGCATCCTTCATGCCTATACCAGTGACCACAAAAATAGAAATAACTATGGAAGCGTCCACTACTAAAACAGAGATAAAAGAGTGTTTCTCCAATTGCCTTAGTGAATAAATTTCAGGAGGTGAAATTATAAGTTTAAAGTGTAAAAATAAAGTATTTGGGAACTGATTTACTATAAGGCTTTTAAAAGAAAAATTACTCAACAACCTACAATGTGCATTCTTTTGTGTTTTATCCTTAAGAGATAGTGATGATGGCTCTGTAAAGTTCAAGTTCTTAAAAACAAGTTTTCATAATTCTCAAATGATTCAATTAGGGATTTTATCTTCTGACATTGGTTTTGATCATCCAATTCTATTTTAAAGCCTTAAACTTAGATGATGAAATTGATTCCCTCTTTAAGCCCTTTTTGTTCAAACATTTGCTGGTGTAAATTTTCATTTTATATAATATTTTCACTTTGGATTTCCCCAGGTATCGAATTTTTACAGCCAAGGGTGCTCTCATTTGAATCATCTGTTGATATGGAGATAATTACCTTTGTGGCACATATCTTAACATTCATTTAAAATCAGAACAGATATGTTTGATTTGTCTTCACATAATGCTCTACTGACTCAGTGATGATAATTAGTTTTTTCATGGCTTGAGTTTTGAGGTGGCATAGTTCAAACAAGGTGAAGCTGCCTCTACAAATCATTTATTTAGGGTGTTCCCTAGGCCATTAATTTTTGCAAGATACAGAGCCCCTAGGATTGGTGCCCCTCTTAGCCCAAAAAAGGTCCAATGTCTTGTTCAGTTTGATAGCTGAGGCCTTGAACCTTATATACAAATCTCAATGGATTACCCTGGATTGACATGGATGAAGTCAAAGATTCAGTAAATGTCGCATCTAGTTATAAAAAAGAACATAATTTTTGAGAATTTATCAAACTTAAATTTTTTAATCTAAATACCTTTAAATATAAAGCTAAATCAAAAGATCTGATATATTAGAGTAGCCACAATTGATAAAAGATGTAACTTTATTATATGGGAAGGATGATCAGGGATTAACACTTCTGATATAATAGTAAAATAATTACAAAATTAGTATAAAGGACACCCCAGAGGGTTAATACCCCTCCTGTTGTCAGCCAGGACTGCCAGGTTTAGGGCTATGGGGAAACTCATGACAGCTTTATGCCTGGATATAACATGAGTGAAGGAAAGCATCAAAGATTAGCAACCAGATTGGAAACCTTGAGTTGATTAGCCTTCTGTTGCGTGTGGTCATGTTGCCAAACAACCATGCCTGAAATGTTACAATAGATTGGAGTGGAATGATTGATAACTCTATGGAGGGTAGGTGTTTAATCTGAAAGAAAGACAAGATAGTATGAATTGTCCATAGCGCTAATTCTACATTTGTGCATAAGAGATGAAGAGATATATGACTTTATGTTTAGAGAAAAATGTTTCTAGACAGGCTGAATACCTCCCATTTTCTTGGCGAGATAGGCGCATAACCTCTTTCCAGATAGCCATAGAGGGCGGACATTAATCTGGCGGTGTACTAAACTTCAAAACTGGTCAAATACTGTGTATGAATAATAGGATGTGTTAGATAGCTCCACATTGTGATACAATTGTCAGACATCTGCTCTCTAGGGCTCTAATTAAGAATGTTGGGAGTCAACTGCGGCCAAATAGGGGAAATGTCAGCCATTTACAAGTCCGCGATACTCCTCTTAATGATTCTGTTTTTAGTGATGATATGGTCAGCCAAAAGACCCTGGCTGATTCTCAGTGGAATCCTATTAATTAAGGCACTAAGTTTATTAATCAAATTTGGTCTAATTCTATGAGTTTGGGCAGTTGGATTTCCCTGAACTCTCAGCCAAATCTAAGTCGACCTTCTGAGGCTCCTCCTCCAGCCTCTGCAAATTTTGTACAGGCCACGCCGCGGGTACCAGCCCCTTTTATAGGGGCAAAGGGGGTCAAACCAAGCGCAGGATTTTTCTCAACTGGTGATTGGGTAAAGTATATAAAAACATTACCTCACGGCTCCTCCCTGCCTATCATTGGGCCCCCTCAGCTTCTTCCCAAAGTGAAGCGAGTTTAACATGACCTGATAGGCCCACTTTACATGTTTCCTTATTTGGAATGCACTAAGCAATCTGAAATTCAAGTTTTGATACTATAATTAACAAGTATCAACATATTAATAGGGGTCCTTTCTTATCCCCACGAAAGCTGAATAAAAACTACAAAATAGCCCACTTTCTTGGTTGTTATAGTTTTATTATTATTAGTTTTAGTGGATTTCTCCCCTATTGTTGGATTTTGGCCTTCAACGCACCTGCGAGCTAAAATCACCCCAAAATCCAAGTGGTGCTCACTACAGGAGCGCCTGTACACCACCAAAAAATCTTAAAAACCCATGGATATCAACCCTCAGCTAGCTTCTATTCAACTCCTGCTATCAAGTGCTTTGTCTCGCCTCAAAAGGCTTGAGCAGCACTCTTTGCAAGGCCCTTCTGGGGCCTCCCCCCTTATTCTTAAACCCCCTTTTAGGGATAAGTTTACCCCGGGTGAGGGCTGTATCACAACTTTCCTCTTTGTATATGAATCTGAAATGGAACGAGCGACTGATCAGCAGAAGCTAAGATACATCCTTCCCTGCTTGAGTCACATGGCTCAAGAGATCATGGTTCCACATATGGCGACCTTTAGCACCTGAGTGGAGGTGAAGCAAGCCTTAACTGAGGAATTTGGCTCCTTACATAGTCTAAACAAGAAAAAACAGGCCTTCATGTGCCTTAGCCTGCAACAGGGAGAATCATTACCTCTTTTGTTGAACGCGTTTACATCAAAGCGCAACTCTTATTGCTTGCTAAAATGCTACCTCTAGAAGATGCTATTGCAGCTATCTTGGCTGGCCTGGCGTCTCATCCCTCCTTGGCCATGCATCTCGCTTCCCTCAAGCGCACTTTCAAAACTGTACTCGATATCAAGGAGGCTTTATTAGAGGTTGCAGATATCTATGAGCCTGATTCTACACCTGAAACTAGGAGCCAAGCTGCTACGCCGACAACATAGCCTCTGCTATGGCTGTTTCCCTCTGGAAACCTTCTCCTACGGAGTTGCTTTCCTCCACTGCTTCTTCTTCACATAACAAGCAGATGGTAATGGCTGTGATGGGGCAGTGTCCCCCTTCTTCTTTGGGTCAAAACCCTCAGCTGGTGAAAGTCTTCGCCCTTTTGCCCTGCTCATCTTCTTTTGAGAGGCCTTCTCAAGTGGTCTCAACACCAGCTTCTAAGCCCACAACCCTTTCTTAGGTCCCACGTGTGGCCATAAAACCAGGGTCAGATGACCAGGGCTCCAACGCTAAACTGCCTGTATCATGGAAGGCCACCACCGCTAAACAACCTAACACGGTAGAAGCTAAAGCATCCACCTCAAAGGTGCTATCCCCCTCAACTTCCCATTCAGCTGCCTCTAGCTTGAAACCTGTTTCTATGGGGCAGAAAAAAACCCCTGCTTTAAAGGTTAAAAGTCGAGCTGTGTCCCTTCCAACGCCTCCCCCTAAAGTTAAGAAGGTGGAGGAGCGACCCCCAGAGCTATCTTCTCATAAGGGAAGTGCCAACCCTACCTCATCTTCTACAGGTTCCTTCATCTGCATTGATAACCTCTTAGACGACGAGTCTGAGGGGGTGAGGAAGACGCCAGCCATTACGTTTTAGGGGCCCCAAGCGAAGTGGAGGTACCTGATCAATTAAACCCAGAGAAAGTGAACTAGGCTAAGCTCCCTTGTCAAATGTACCTCCAGCAAGTGATCAGAGATCTTAAGCTTTTGACACCGCCAGTGATGCGGACCAGCTCATTGCTTCAGTTCTCCACCCTATCCAGAGTGTTCATACCCTGGCGAACATCCAGGAGAATTACCCTGAAACGGCTAAGTGACTTGCTTCCACTTTCGATTTAAAAGAGGTCCTTGCTCTTCCCCCTTCCTTGGGTGGTGCTTTAACTAAAGTGGAGGTCGTCATTAATGGCGTGAGGGTTGCTACCCTCAACATGGGGTCCCCTGTGAATTTTGTATCCTCAAAACTCATTAAGAAGATCAAGCTGGTCCCCAACCTTGACTACACTCAAGAGTTTGGAACTGCAGGGCCAAATAACACCCGCGCCATTGGGGCATACTCTTCCCTGCCCATTCGGTTTGGAAGCTCCTCCTATCAGCTCCAGCGGTGGCCTTGGACAACAACACCTATGATATGCTCATTGGGACCCAGTTCATGCTTGAGTATGAAGGGATCATCAATATGAAGCAGGGCTATCTCTCCTTGCTTAACTACGAGGTCCCTCTGCTCCTAACCAATGAAGTGATTGATAAAAAAGGATTATTCCTGCACCGTTGAGTTCCCCTCTTCCGCCTTGACATTACACTATACCACGGCGGGGAAGAATACCAAAAAGCTGCCTGAATCAGTGGACGCCCTCAAGGGTCTCCCTTTCTATGAAACTGAAGATGTAGTCATTAAAGCGGGTGAACAACGAGTAGTTGACACTAAGATCACCCTACAATTCCCTTATAACTTCCTATTGCACCTCACGAGTATTGAGGGCGTTAGTCCTTCAGAGCCCAAAGTTTTGCTGGGCGTGTTAGACCCTGCCTATCAACGACCTATCACTCTGCTGCTGGGAAATCTCACCAAGAAGGACTTGGTCATTAAAAAGCATCAAGAGGTCAGAAGGGGTATGTTGATTTCCCTTGAGGAAATAACCCAAGTTCACTGTATTGGATCTATGGCGGATATGGGGCTACCCGCTGACCAATCCATCTGCACCCTGCCTTCTGTTCACATCTCTGACGACCTAACCCCAGCTGATCTGGATAAAGTCCACTCCTTACTTGAGGCTTATAATGACATCTTCTTTACCTCAGACACCGACTATGGGCACATGAAAGGGTGGACTCATATTATTGATGTTGGAGATGCTCGGCCTATACGCCTCAAACCTTACCGCAAATCCAAAGTGGAGGAGTTACAGATGTGGAAGGAGCTTAAACAGCTACTAGATGCGGGGCTGCTGGTGCCTTTGCAAAGCCCTTGGTCATCCCCACTATTATTGATAAAGAAGAAGAATGGAGGTCATCAGGTAGTAATGGACTACCATAAGCTGAATAACCTCACCAGAAGGACAGTTACCCTATCCCCCACATTGATGACGCTCTAGCCCAATTCTCTAGGTCTAAATTTTTTTCCGCCATGGACTTGGCTAGCGGATATTGGCAGATGGACCTTTCTCCTCAAGACCAGGAGAAGTGTTCCCTTATCTGCAGTGAGGGTTTGTTCCAACCCACTCGTTTACCTCAGGGGTTATGCAACGCCCCTGCAACCTTACAGCGGGCGATGGATCACATACTCCAGGACCTTAAGCTAAGCTGTGTGATCATCTACCTCGATGACATCACAGTCTTCTCAAAAACCTTCAACGAGCATCTCTCACACCTAAAGGAAGTGTTTCAACGCTTGCGGGCATCCAACATTAAACTAAAGCCCTCCAAGTGTACTTTCTTCCAAACAAAGTTGGACTTCCTCGGCCACGCCATCTCACAAGACGGGATTCAACCTCTTAAAGATAAAGTTGAAGCGATATCCCGCATGCCTGCGCCTAAAACCCCCCGTGATATTCAGGTATTCTTGGGCATGATGGGATACTACCATCAGTTCATCCCCAAGTTCGCCCAGCTTAGTGAGCCCCCCGTACGTCTCCTGGCTAAGAATACCCTCTTCTCCTGGGGTGCTGAACAACAAGCTGCCTTTGAGACTCTGAAGGCGCTATTGCAAAAAGGCCTATGCTTCGCCACCCTGATTATGGCAAGCCTTTTGTGCTATTCATGGATGCTTCAGACTACGCTGTTGGAGCTATCTTGGCTCAGTTGGATGAGAATGGAGTCGATCACCCTGTTTCCTACTTCAGTAAGACGCTCTCAAAAGCTGAGCGCAACTACAGCGTCACTGAAAAGGAGTGCCTTGCCGTCTTGCTCGCTGTCAAATACTACTGCCCCTTCCTATATGGAGCTTTTTTTTTCAAAGTAATCACTGACCACGCCTCTCTCAAGTGGATGCAGAATATGAAGGACCCCACTAGGCGGTTGGCTCGCTGGGCTCTGAAGCTCCATCATTATGATATGACTATTGAGCATCGAGCTGGGACGCGGCATATGAACGTTGATGGGTTGACACGGCTGCCTGTATTACACCTTGATAATAGCGAAGCGGAGAGGTTGCACAACCTCCTCATGACTACTGAGGCGTGAGCCAATGAAGATTGTAACGCACTGGCTCCTTCCAATGAGCCACGAATGAGTTGGGCAACAGGATCCATGTTAAAGACCATAGGGATGACAGGACTCCTGATACTACTCTCCTGGTGCGCGCGCTACAAGATTGGACAAGCACCCCCTGGAAAACAGTTGCAAGTATACTTAACCCCAGCAACATGCCTTGACTCCAAGACAAGGTATAAGGGAGGCAATAGCCCTCCCAAGCTCACTCTCAAAGTCCAATCCTTGTTGATTTAAGCCAAACATGGCTGCAGTTAGGCAATATCTTTAAAGTAAACCCAAATTATATATATATGAATTTTAGGTTCTTTTATTTAATATTTAGCCAAGTTGATAGAAAACAGAACTGAGGAGCCTCCAGCTCCCAGTTCCTTCCCTATATACATATGCTAAAAGCTAAAATAAAATATAATATAAGCTTATGGTGCCAACTTGAATGATGTTTGGTGTAAAAATTACAGCAGGATCGCGGAATCTTTACTCAATGATTGCGTGCCAGTTCCAATCCTCAACGGTTCCGCGCCAGTTCCATTTCGAATCCCAATCAAACTGCGAAACCCCCAAGCACCCGTTTCATTCCATTCTCAATTCAAATTTAAATCAAATCTCAAAACTACCCATTTTACTCGTTTTCCGTTTTGTTCCGACTTGGACGCCCATCTTGCTCCTTGGCCTACTCCAAGCTCCGGCCCCTTAGGCGTCCTTGCCAGAACCAACGCCCCCTCCTCCTCCATACATACAGACACAGCCTGCCCTGTCTTACCAAAGATCAGGGCAATGTGATGCTGAGGATAGACCTCAACCGTCACATCACCACCCCCTAGACAGGAAGAACTCTTGGATTTTCTCAGTACATTGGGCACAATCCCTAGCTGACTGCCATGTGGACTCCTCAATAGGATGACCCACCCAATGTACCAAGAATGAACGATGTCCTCGCACCACTTTGGTGTTGAGAATCTCCTCAACTTCATACTCTTCGGCTCCTCCTCCAGCTGGAAATAAAGGAGAAGCCCTTTCAGGTAGCTGACCAAAGAATGACTTGAGCTGCGATACATGCAACACCGGATGGGCTCTTGACCCTTCTGGGAGCTTCAGCTCAAATGCCACCTCGTTCACCGCCCTAACTACCTGATATGGGCCCAACGCCACCAGCCCCAATTTCTGGCTCCTTACAGGCAAGGCATAGTTCTGAGCATTCACCAAGACCCAATCACCTCTCTTGAAAGCTCTACCTTCAGATCTATGCCGGTCCGCCTTCCTCTTCTGAGCTGCGACCGCCACCACCAAATTCTTCTTCAGGAGCTCCAAGGTGTCCCGGGTATCTCGTGACAGCTCATCTGCCGCTGGATTCTGACCTTGCTCCCTGGGCCCCATACCCTCTGGGTTTTGGCCATGATTTGCGAAAAATGGGGTCATACCCGAGGATGAATGCTTATGATTGTTATAAGCAAATTGAGCCAGCTTCACCCAATATACCCAGTCATCCTGCCGCCCTGAGACATAGCACCTCAAATATTGCTCCAATATCTGATTTACTCTCTCAGTTTGGCCGTCTGACTGAGGATGGTATGCTGACGAATGGCAAGCCTTGATCTTTAGATTCCCCAACATGTGGAGCCAAAATTTATATGTAAATTGCGGACCATGATCCAACACAATCTCCTCAGGCACCCCATGTCTGGAGAAAACCTCATTTACAAAAATCTGTCCTGCCACCTTTGCAGAAATGGTTGACCAACAAGGGAAAAACTCTGCATATTTAGTCAGGCGATCCACCACCACCATCAAGGCATCCATCCCCTGTGACTTGGGCAGTCCTGTGATGAAGTCCACACTCACTGAGGACCATGGCCTAGAAGGAATTTGGAGCGGCTTCAATTTCCCCCTGGTGCCACCTGTTGGGCCTTTGCCCTGGCGCAAACCACACAACGCGAAACATACTTCCGCACCGCCGCACCCACACCTCTCCATGAATAGTGACGGCGAACAAGATCTAACGTCTTCTCTTGACCGGGATGACCTGCCAGAGGAAGGTCGTGATTAGCTGCCATTACCTCTTGTTGCAGACTCTTCACAGGGACCCAAATCCTTCCCTCATGGCATATGATACCACCCCAAACTGAGAATCCCGCATGCCCCCTGCTTGCCTCACCTTCTCCTGTCTCTTCTCTTATCCGCCAGCCCAGCTCACATCTTTGCTGTGCAGTCCGGATTCTTCCTGCCATTTCTTCTCTCCAGCCCTGGATCGTTGCAAACAGGTTCTGTGGCAACATCGTGGCTGTATTGAACTTCCTCAACTCCTCATTGGAAAACACCAGTCCAGAATCACAGCTCAATAAATCTGGCAAGATATTTTGTTTTCCCAGCTTGTATTCAATCCGCAGGTCATATTGAACCAACTCTAAGTGCCACCGGGCCTGCCTCTGGTTCATCAGGCATGGAGACTTATAGTTTTCTAAGGCTCGATGGTCCATTCAGATGACAACCGGGTGCCTGGCATACAATAGGTGATGTTGCCACTCCCCCTAAGGCTGCAACTATTGCCAAAAGTTCCTTATCGTAAACTGGATAGTTGGTTTCAGCTGGTGCCATCTTCTGACTGAAATAACAGACAGGATGTTCAACCCCATCTTTACTCTCCTGCAACAACACGGCTCCAAGTGCAAAATTTGATGCGTCAGTCTCTACCACGAATGGTTTGTTTGGGTCAGGGTGTGCCAGAACTGGGGCTGTCAGCAGACTCGTCTTCACTTGCTGAAATGCCCTCTCCTCAGCCTCCCCCAAACGAATGGCACATCTCCCATCAGTCTTGTCAACGGCACAGCCCATTGGGCCAGATCCCTAGAAAACCTCCGCACAAAATTTACCACCCCCAAAAAGCTTCGCACTTCAGTCCTATTCCCAGGAGCCTTCCATTCCCGCACCACCCGCAACTTATCAGGACAGATCGCTATCCCTTCTTGGAGGACCACGTTCCCTAGGAAGGACACCGATTCCTTATTGAACTCGCACTTGGACGGCTTCAACTTCAAGCACGCGTTCCTAACCACCTCCAACACAATTCTCACATCCCTCACATGGTCCTGTGCCGATCTGGAAAACACCAGGATGTCATCCATATAAGCAACACAACACCTACCCACTAAGTCCCCCAATACATGATCAATCATGCGCTGGAAAACTGCAGGGGCATTGCATAGCCCAAATGGCATAACCCTGTACTCGAAGTTTCCCAGATGACATTTGAATGCCGTATACCGCTGGTGCTCAGGGCGAACAGGAATTTGATTGAAAGCGTCCACCAAATCCAATTTTGTGAACACCCCACACCCGGAAATCATGGGCAGAATGTTCTCCATGAGTGGCATTGGATAGGGGTCAGGTTCCGTCACCTCATTAAGGCGTCAGAAATCAACACAAGGACGTAACTCTCCCCTGACTTGGGAACCAACAGGACTGGCGAAACCACCGGCGACTTGGAAGGCACAATCAAACCCATATCCAGCATCTTATGGACATAATCCTTCAATGCCTCTCGGGCCTGTGGATTCAACGGATAGACTGGACAGCCCTTTGGTAACTCAGAGCCTTCCTTGAACCAGAATCCAAAAGCAAAATCCCCTGTAGGCGAAAAAGGCGCATCACCTTTAGGCTCAAACACCTCCGCAAAAATTCTGATACTCCCTCGGCAATCCTTCCACTGCTTTGCACACTTGAGGTGATTCCACCCATATGCTTCACCAACGAACCTTGGGACTGAAACGTCCATTCACACGTCCCCTGATCTCTAGGCGACAACATAACCCTCTCTCTCTTCATATCAAACTGTGGGCAGAGGTGGTGCCACCATCTCATCCCCAGCACCACCAAATGTGCAGGTGAGCTACGGCGTGAAACTCCTCCCTGAATACCTCTGGGCCTTGCCTCAACAGGACCTTGGCCTGCACTCGCCATACCGCCGTTTTTTTGGAGGCGTCTGCCAACGTCACCCATCCATCCTTCTGTAATGACAATCCATGGCTTCTTGCCCACTTCTCCTCAACATAATTTTCCCCAGCTCCGGTGTCAATCAAAGCTAGAACTTCACCGCAATCCCTTCCTTCATCCCCCACAAGCACATTGATGGGCAAAATCAGATAAGGATAAGATGAAGTAAGCGCTTTATTTTGAGGCACCGGATTCACAGCTTCTTGCGAAAATTATAAGGAGCCTTCTTATTCTGAGCCTCAGGATCCTGAGCGGTAATCTCGATGGGAATCCCTGTCTCCCGCACCTCAACCATACCCTCAGGATTTCCTTGACTCTTCTTTCCTTCCTCCACATAGCTAAACCCCTTAGAACCATGTATGGGCTCTGAACCTGCCCTTCTTCCACCACTCTGTCCTTGGAATCCCCCTGGGGGTCACACAAATTCCTGATGGTCCCGTACCAAACTCAACTGTCGCTCTACCTGCAAGGCTAAACCCACCTCTTCCTCCAACGTCGCTGCAGGTTTCACCGCCGCCATTGCCAATAATAAATCAGCTTGCAAGTTTTGGCGAAACATGCGTGGAAGCTGAGACTCAGGTGCCTTTACTGCTCTTGCCAATGCGCGAAACATCTGGCCATACTCCTCCACTGACTTCTTCCCTTGACCACACTGCAGTAACGCCGCCCAGGCCGAATCCTGCGCCTCATCTGGACATGCTGCACGGTCAATCCAATCCAGACATTCCTCCACCGATATGGGTAACCCTGACTGCTCTTCTAAAAGTTCTCGCACCCAGTTTAACTGCTTTACTGGAAGTGCCAACAGAACCTGACTTAACTGCAAGGCAAACGAATCCTCTCCACCCGCTGCCTTTGTCAAACGTCCCTGAAACTGAACCTGGCTAAACGTCTGGTGGATCAGTTCCAAGTCTTTCAATTTTAAAACCGTGGGAATTCTTCCTTTGTCCTTCCCAGGCCCTACCACTTTCCCACCATCCCGGGACACACACTCTAAAACCTGGTATAATTCATGAAGCAAAAAGACGGTGGAGAATATCACCATCAAGAGTGTTGCAGTATGGTTATACCACATCGGAAACACAACTTCTTCTGGCACCTCTTTTGCTTGCCACCACAACGACAGGAAAGTAAATGAGTTCTGTTTAATGTAACGCACTGGCTCCTTCCAATGAGCCACAAATGAGTTGGGCAACAGGATCCAAGTTAAAGACCATAGGGATGACAGGACTCCTGATACTACTCTCCTGGTGCGCGCGCTACAAGATTGGACAAGCACCCCCTGGAAAACAGTTGCAAGTATACTTAACCCCAGCAACATGCCTTGACTCCAAGACAAGGTATAAGGGAGGCAATAGCCCTCCCAAGCTCACTCTCAAAGTCCAATCCTTGTTGATTTAAGCCAAACATGGCTGCAGTTAGGCAATATCTTTAAAATAAACCCAAATTATAAATATATGAATTTTAGGTTCTTTTATTTAATATTTATCCCAGTTGATAGATAACAGAACTGAGGAGCCTCCAGCTCCCAGTTCCTTCCCTATATACACATGCTAAAGGCTAAAATAAAATATAATATAAGCTTATGGTGCCAACTTGAATGATGTTTGGTGTAAACATTACAGCAGGATCGCGGAATCTTTACTCAATGATTGCATGCCAGTTCCAATCCTCAACGGTTCCGCGCCAGTTCCATTTCGAATCCCAATCAAACTGCGAAACCCCCAAGCACCCGTTTCATTCCATTCTCAATTCGAATCCAAATCAAATCTCAAAACTACCCATTTTACTCGTTTTCTGTTTTGTTCCGACTTGGAAGCCCATCTTGCTCCTTGGCTACTCCAAGCTCCGGCCCCTTAGGCGTCCTTGCCAGAACCAACGCCCCCTCCTCCTCCTTACATACAGACACAGCCTGCCCTGTCTTACCAAAGATCAGGGCAATGTGATGCTGAGGATAGACCTCAACCGTCACAAAGATGAGCCCATAAAAAAGATGCTAGCCTGGCACTCCCACAACACCAAGGTGGAGAGCGGTAAGTCAAACAAACAAATAGGAGCAAAATGGTTACCCTACCTTTGGCCATCTGAGAGTGTACCAGTGATCATGGAGTCTCACATGCTCATGGGCCATGGTGGAGTTTGGAAAACCTATGAATGGGTTAAAGAGCGGTATTACTGGGAAGGCATTATGGAAACCATCACTGAGGTTTTGGATGCCTGCCTAACCTGTAAAAAACAATCCAGCTTCAAAACCCGCTATCAGTACCAACCTACGACGCCCCAACAACCCTTCCACACCATAAGTTTGGATGTGGTAGGTCCTCTACCTCAGACTACTGGGGGAAATCGTTATATCTTGGTTGGTATAGATCATTTCAAGAAATGGGTTGAAGCTGTGGCTCTTCCAGCTCAGACTGCTAAAGCCACGGCAAATTTCTTACATCAATACATCTTCACACGGCATGGTTGTCCCCAGGTCCTCCTTTGTGAAAAAGGGAAAAAGTTCACTTCCAGAGTGGTAAAGCTTCTTGCCACCTCCATGGGGACACAACAACTTTTCTCCGCCCCCTATAATCCATCCACCAATGGTGCCATAGAAAGAGCTAATGGGACCCTGGTCTCTATACTTCAGAAGATGGCCAGTTCAGACTTTCCACTGGGATCTTTACTTACCCAGTGCGCTCATGGCATACTGTATAAGTTATCATCGCATACTGAAAATGTCCCCTTTCTGGGTGTTATATGGGCGTGAACCGGGGATACCAGCTCTACTGTCCAAGGATGTCTCCTCTGATAGGATGGACCCTGATCAAGCCATGAAGAAATTGGCCCAGCATATCATCCAATTACAAGCAGATGTGATGACTAATCTAGCAAAGACTGTTACCAAGGAAGACCAAGCTGCAAATGAGCGCAGGGCCCCTCTTCCCTCTTTTCAGATATCTGACCTGGTCTTATATTACCACAACTGAATCACTCCAAGAATTGAAAAGCTCGTCTCTATCTGGGAAGGGCCTTTCTCAATCACATACAAGTGAGGGGATGAATATTCCATCAAATCCCTTGCCTCTGGAATCACCATTAACTGAGTTCATGGCTGCTTCCTTTGGCCCTATTCTCCCCCAACATTCTTGAGGGGGGTAATGTCGGACATCTGCCCTCTAGGGCTTTAATTAAGAATGTTGGGAGTCAACCGTGGCCAAATAGGGAAAATGTTGGCCATTTACAAGTCCGCGATACTCCTACTAATGATTCAGTTTTTAGTGATGATATGGTCAGCCAAAAGACCCTGGCCAATTCTTGGTAGAATCTGATTAATTGGGGCACTAAGTTTATTAATCAAATTTGGTCTAATTCTATGAGTTTGGGCAGTTGGATTTCCCTGAACTCTTTGCCAAATCTAAGTTGACCTTCTGAGGCTCCTCCTCCAGCCTCCACAAATCTTGTACAGGCCACGCCATGGGTACCAGCCCCTTTTATAGGGGCGAAGGAGGTCAAACCAAGCGCAGGATTTTTCTCCACCAGTGATTGGGTAAAGTATATAAAAACATTACCTCACAGCTCCTCCCTGCCTATCATTGGGCCCCCTCAGCTGCTTCCCAAAGTGAAGCAAGTTTAACATGACCCAATAGGCCTGCTTCACATATTTCCTTATTTGGAATGTGCTAAGCAATCCAAACTTCGAGTTTTGATACTATAATTAACAAGTATTGACATATTAATAAGGGTCCTTTCTTATCCCCACAAAAGCTGAATAAAAAACTACAAAAAAGCCCACTTTCTTAGTTGTTTAGTTATTATTATTATTATTATTAGTTTTAGTGGATTTCTCCCCTATTGCTGGATTTTGGCCTTCAACGCACCTGTGAGCTAAAATCACCCCAAAATCCAACAGTGGGTGACATTCTTTTCACATCCCAAATTGTGATTGTCCTGGGCAAAGACTTCCCAACATTCGTCATTTAATTCAAGCAAGTCCTCCTGCTGTCTTTCCATCAGATCAGTAAGTTGCTCTCAATTGACCAATATATTTATGCTCTCATCCACCCCTGCTGGTAATTCCATCTCATTGAGGGTCCCAAAATCATGGTTTTTCTCAATTCTGCCATCAGGATCATATGGAAAACGTGGCGATATGATTCTTCTCAATCTTCATCAGTTTTTCACTCAAATTTGCCAGAAGAAATTAAAATTTCTCCATGATCAAGCATAACAATTTCAGGAGCCACTCATGGCTCTACTCTGGACCTCTTTCAGGGGATAATGACCTCTTTATACAACAGCTTGGGTATCTCCAACGTCAATCCTGTACCAACTATGATCTACAATCCTGAAAGTATAGTCCTCAAATTCTTAATTCGTAGCAGATTTTCCCCAATTTTATAAGTTCTTTGATAACATTTCCCTTTGTTTTTGCCAAACCAATTGATAATAAATTGGGATAATGCCATCATTGTATATCAAATTAATGAAATTGTTTCTACTGGTCAGTGGATTTTCCCTATCTCTTTGATAAACTAGAGGTAGCATCTGACAAATATGGTCAACATATTATCTTCAAAGTTGCATTTAACTCCACACTTTCTTAGAAACTCAGTCTTACCTAAAATATCATAGTTTAGGTTGTCCAAAACTATTGCTGGGGAACATACCACTAAAGATCCAAATCAGATTGGTAAAGCACTATACGCTCCACAGGGGATGTTGTATCTGGCCCAGCGGTCCCATATTCTTTCCTATGTTACAAATCAGGTGCGATTCTCTTCTTCACCAGCTTGGTCAAATCAATATTGATAGGCGCTCCACTATCAATTATTGCTGCACATGTACTCAATCAACAAGTATATCAATATATGTACACTCAGAGTATTGTAAAGTCGTGTTTACTAAGTATATAGTGGCATTATTTGCTGAATTGAGGGTGTGAATAGTTTGCGCTGATAGATCAGGAAATGATTACTTAATCATACTAAGGGGATAGACAGGTTTGCCTCATCTAATTTGACCTCAGTTAACTCTTCTGGATTCTCTGCAGATTAAATCTTGTCCGCTTGTTGTCACACATATGGAAAAGTGACTTCCTCGATTATTTCAGAGTCAATCCTCTTCACTATAGGTCTGGTTGCTGCATTGACATCTAAATTGACCACTTGATAAAGTTGGCCCTATGCGTCACCATTGATAAACAGATCACTAATGTCAATTTCTTAATTTAAGATATCAAAAGGAACAGTTTTAACCGCAGCTCTAGACTGTTTCCCATCTAGGCCGTGAGCCCTTTTCCTGACTCCCGTGCAGGTTTGTCCTGGTTTGCCTGGACCACGTTAATCTGCTCCTTGGCTTCTTGCATTGAGCAGCAAAGTGTCCTTTCCCAATGCACTGATAACAGCGTTTGTCTTTCTTGGCTGTCCGCTTGGACTCCTCAGGCTTATTTACCAGTGTAGTTTGAATGTTGGACTCCTTAGCGCTCTCAGTCACCTTTGTAGGATTTGAATTCTGAACTGGACTAAGTTTGAAGCTTCGATTTGGAGCCTTGAATGTGGCTCCTAATATTTTCAAAAGATCCACCATTTGTGAGGTGGTAAGTTTGGTTGCAGATACAGAAGATATCATTTGATGTAAATTGCAATAGGGCCAAAGGGATGCTTATAATGTGATATGCAATTTAAAATTGTCCAGTACTTTTGCCCTAAACAAAATCAGTGATTCTTAATATATTGGTTGGCGAAACTCACTAATGACTCATCCTTCTGTAATTGGATTCCCATAAAATCCTGTTTTCGTTTTGACATATGTGTGGGACTTCCAAATTCTTCATTATGGCAGCCTTGGCTCTCTAAGTAAGACCAGCTGCCCCACTTATAGATGAGGTAACACCAAGTTTTGACAGTCAGTGTACAAACAGCTCATCACTATCAAAGCTTATAATCAATTGTTGTACCCAAACATTATTATATCAAACAATATAAAGAACGCAGGGGCGTTAGCCTTATTAAATGTGGGTAATTCTGGCATAGCTTTAAGCTCTTCAAAGTTTCCTTAGCCGCAACTCTCAGTTCAATACTAGACTGATTTGAGCATTAATTTTGGGAGTCATCTCCAAAATGGCTGTGAATGCGGTCAGCATATTTTTTAAAAATGTCAACTTCCCAACTGGAATTATTGGGGTTCTTTCTTTGGCGTCAGTCACTGCATAGGGTTCACATTTGCATCTATGAGTCTTCAACTCTTTGACTTGCTTTACTAGATGCTCTATATCTGATCTTAGTGAACAAAATTGAACGCAATCTGCTTTGCATTCAGTTTTCAAGAATAAAACTTTTTAAAATAGTTCTCCTTCTCTTTTAATTAATGACGTTAATTTTTCTAGTAACTCATTGCCAAAATTAGAAACATCTTTGACACCTTCTTCAAGCTTGATGACTCTCTCCTTCAAGGCATAAAATTTACTATGGTTAGCAAAATTTAAGGATTTCTTGGTGATGGTTGCCAACTTCATCCAAAGTTTTCTTAACTCATCCTATTATGACATCTTATATTGGCTTATCTTACTCAACTACCCTGTAGTGAGCACCAATTGTTAAAAATTGGGAACTGGCTACTCTTTTAAAGCACCTAATGTTACAATCCTGGGTCCTTTAACAATTGATAGCTCCCAACTGTTAAATGCACAGGTTCTGTATGTACATGATCCGCGTTGTCTGATAGTAGTTGATATTTGATAATAGTATGACGACTATTATCTGTAGTTGAATAGATAACCCTGAAATAATCCAACGCTAGACCTGAAATACTGTTGATGTCAAATATATAGACTGCTTCCCTTATCTGCTTAGCTTGATTTACTCTCAAATTCAGAGGGTTACAGCCTTTTGTCTCATTAAGTGGATTCTACAGAAATTCCTGTCTAAGTTCATTTTCTCTTCTAAAGATCCTCAATCCTTAATCTTTATATGACAAAAAAGGCCTCAATTATTATAAAAACAATATTTCGCTGAAAATATTAGAACTTAATACAATTTTGAACTCTAACTAAAAACTGACTCCTTTATTTTTGTGAATTGTTAGGGAACTTATAGAGGGAATTCCGCGCCCAACCCTCAGTTGGTGCCTCAGCCATGAAATGGCAGCCATTGCCTTTAAACTTCCCTCCGACGTCACAAAAGTATTGGTCTTCTCCATCTGGTTAGAATTCCTCCATCAGACATCCTCAAGGACTAAAATGGAATTGTCCAGAAATAGTGTCCCAAACATTTGAAGCTTGATCACAGCTAACCAATCATATTTGACTAACGACCTTCTTAGGTAATGGGACTCTTTACCCATTATAGCAAATTGCAATCCAACTGATTAATTCGCTTGCTGCAGGTGGCTTCACTCATCACACAACTTCTCATTAAATTCCCAATTGGTCAGTGATAAAACCTGACCAATCCCAATATTTACACCAGATAGTTAATCATTGATCAACTATCAGATGCCCCCATTTCATTGGCAACTCTGCCTGACGAGATCTTGAGCATTCAAACAGATTAATCCCCTGAAGGAGCTTACTCTGGCTAATTATCTAAAATCCTTTATACATTATAAACCAAAAATTGGGGTCAACCAATATCCAATTCACTTGCCATTGGGAATTATACTCTAGCAATCCACAGGTGATCTAGGAGGCTGGAAAGGTGGGAAAAAATCCCAACACCTCCTCAAAGAGGTCCACACACGGGTTCACTGAAGGAACCATATTAAAAACGTAAACTTAACAGGGAATTTTATTTAGAATTTAACCAATAAGGAAGTTGGTCTTAGGGAAACATACTTAAGAGATGGGGGCAAATCGTCAACTGGTGGAAGTGGTGCTAAGCCTAAGTGCATCAATAGGCGCACGTTACCATTAGCCTGATTCACGTAACTCAAAGTTGACCAAACTTGAGTTATAGATTGTAATTAGACTTGACCCAATTTGGTAATATTAAATTGAAATGTGTTTGAAACCCTGTTCTTCAAGCAATCTTAATAAACTGTCAGGATTCAGAACGTATCTGGTGCATTTTAAATCCGTGGCTGTAATGCTAAAATGAGCATCATGCACATTCCCAGAACCAACCTGAGCATACTTTGCCTGTACCCAGCGTTGGTACAGGGTATGCCTAAAGTCAGGTATGCCTGCCAACTTCACCTTTTTGGCCTCCTTTTGCAGCTTTGTCCTTACAATTAGTTCCCATAATTATGTCATGGACTCATGACATTACCACCTCATTCTTTTGAGGTTCCAACCCCTCCAGGGCTTTTGTCATGAAAAAATTCTTGTGTACTGGAGCCCATTTTATAGCGGCAATGGGTTGCTTTGACTGAGGTCTAGTAGCCTGGGGGAAAGTTTGTGAAAAACTTTAATCAGGTCTTGGGCATGTGAGAAGTCACATTCTGGTACCTAACTGTATTTCCCTGCATCAAATCCCTTCAGGATACTAGTAATTAAGCCCTCTTCTTATTCAGCATGATGCAACAATCTCCTCCACTTCACACTCTGGCCCCTCATATATGAGATATGCCTCCAGAGTCTCTGGTGGGGGTACTCAAACATGGTCAGCTTGCTTTTAAGTAAGACTGTAAGGATCTGAAACGAGGGGGAAGATACAACTGGTATGAGGCGTGGCCCACCTTTCTGACAGCGCAGTAAGGCCCAATACTCTTTGTCCCAGCTTTCTAGATAGCTTCTTGATAGGGATATTTCTAGCATCAAGCAACACGTGATCCCCTTCCTTGTACTCAGGATCTACCCATATCTTTACATCAGCGTTCTCCTTATAAACTTACATTGCCACCTCCAAATTCGTGAAACCACCTGGTGGACTTTCTTGATAGTCTTGGCAAAGTCCACCACTGCTTTAACTTTGGATCCACAGTTGGGCTCCATATTGAAGGCAGGGTTAAACCTATGGTTGAAGAAAATGGAGAGCAACCAGTGGACGCATGTTGAGTGTTGTTTTAGCTAAATTGGGCCATGGGAAGCCGAGAAGCCCAATCTGAATGATCTGCAGCAGTGTAACTTCACAGGAACTGTCCCAAGCACTGGTTCACTTGTTCTGTATGCCCATCTGATTAGGGATAATAGGCAGTTAAACTGCAGGAGAGAATTTGAAGAGTCTTACACAACTCTTCCCATAAAAACAGAAGTAAACTGGGGCCCCTGATCACTAACAATCTCCTGAGGCATTCCATGAAGGGCGAACACATGAGATAAAAGAGCCTAGCCATCTCTGTAGTGGTTACCATAGTTTTAAAGAAATAAAATGGGCGAACTTTGTAAAACGGTCCACCACTACCATAATGGCATCGTAGCCATCAGATGCAGGTAATTCCACAATGAAATCAACAGATAGGGAAGTCCAAGGCCCTTCAGCCCTTTATACTGGAACCAGCAACCCCGTGAGGTACTGGCAATTTTGTTTCATTTGGTTGCAGACTAGGCACTCCTTATAAATTCTGGAAACTTGCGCAGCTAACTCCTTCAAAATGTAAGTTTGGTGAACTAGTTCTAGAGTCTTCGTCTTCCCAGGATGTCCAACGGTGATCACATCATGATGATCCCAGATTATTTCCAGGCGAAGTGGTCCAACAAGAACCCATAGACGCCCCTAAAAACACATCTTTTCGTCCTTCACGTGGTACCCTCTAGTAATTTCGTCTTCATCTAACTTGCTCATGGTGAGGACCATAGTATAATCTGCTGACAGGGGCTGTGAAAGGACCTATTTTCTAAACATACCATATTTCTCTGAATTTTCCAGAGGAGAAAGCGCTAACATGGGTCACGAGGGAGGGATATTGGGATACAATCTTACCTGGAGGAATCATCAAGTGGGTGTTGTGTAACTCTATCTCCTTTGGATTGGGAGCCAATGCAGGGTTTTAGCTCAAAACATCTGTCTAACCATTATCCTTACCCTTTGTAAACTCATAAGAAAATACATGTTGGGCTAGGGTCTCATGCCAGCGGGTTTGCCGTGGGGTCAAGACATGAGGTGTATGGTAATACAACAAGACACAGTGATCTGTACATATGTGAAAGTGTTTGGATGAGCCATGCAAGCGATGACGCCAAGAAATTAACACCTCAAGCACTGTTAATAAAACTTTGTCATAAACGGCATAGTTTAACTCAGGCAGAAACGTCTTCATGGAGAAATATCCCACTGGATACTCTATTCAATTTTATTCTACTTGTAATAGGACCGCTGCTATGGCAAAGTTGGAGGCATCAGAAGACACAATAAACTTTTTGGTATCTACATGGCAAAGGATAGACGTGGACAACAGGATGCAATTTACCACTTGGAAAGCATCATGAAAAATTGGGGACCACTGAAGCACTTTTGCCTCGCTCTCCTTATACAAGGGCGCCGCCACTTCAGAAAGATTTGGTGTGAATTTTTTAACGTACACATCCCCAAAAACTCCTCAATTCCTTGACTGAAGTTGGGGTGGTCCACTTGCAAATTGCCTTCTCCTTGTCAGGAGTTATCATTTGGCCTTGGTCGAACAGAACGTTGCCCAGAAAGGTGACCTGGGACTTAAAGAACTCACGCTTATTGATTTTTAGCGTAAGGTTTGATGTCCTTAAACTCTCCGCTACTTGCCACTGATGTATAGTATGGGACTCTAGATCAGGGGAAGACACCAGAATATCATCCATGTAAGCCAACGTGCACATACATAATGTCCCTTAAGGCCGCATATATATGGCGTTGAAAGATAGCTGGTGTGTTTTTCAGCCCAAAGGGCAAAACCCAAAACTGTAAATTCCTTTTCAGGTGCAGAAAGCAGTTATCCACTTCTGGCACTTCTTAATCCAGATCTAGTTGAAAGCATTTAGTCAATGTAGTTAGGAAAAGACTTTTGCCTTCTCCACATAGCGAGAAATCTGGGAATCCAAAGGGATGGGATGCAAGTCTGGAACACTGATGTTTTTGAGAAACCCATATTATACACATGGGCTTAAGGTACCATCTGACTTTTCCGCAAAGAAAAGTGGAGAAATCCGGGGAGGTAACCTGAAATATTGCGCCTTTAGCTAACTGCTCCATAACCCAAATGTCTAAGGCCACTTCCTCCCATACAGTCAAATGGCAAATGGGAGAAAATATACGCATTAGATAAAAGGTGAGATTGAACTTGCTAAGAAAACTGTGAATGAGCTGTTAGTACATTGGTTAAAGCCACATCATACTAAGATTTTAGGTCCTCCAAACAGGAAGGTAAGGGTACCACTAGAGAGGGTTTAAGCAACGGAGCAAGGCTGAGAGTGTGGATATTGGGCCAGTGGGGCAAGTCACCCTGAGATTTCTCTTCAAACAAAGGGACTACTAATTTAGGACCATTCTTCCAAGCTATTGATAAGGTATTTTTTCAAGTTAGTTCTGACATCAAACCTTCAAAACCACTCTACTCCCAACATTATGGGGTAAAAGAGGTTTTTGATTGCCTGGAAGCAGTCAGCCAATTGATATTTGTCAACTTGATAATCCAATAAACCCCAGAAACTTCAGCATGGGAATACCTTGGAAAGCCCTTCCCCTAACCATACCACCAGACAAGTAATTCAACTCAAGGTATTCGGTTAGGTCTTGGTCAATAAAATTCTCAGAGCTCATGTATTTATTAAAATAGTTGTGCTGATTTTCCCTAAAGGGGATGAAAGGGTAGCAGTCAACAAGAAATATCCAGAATGGCCCTTACTAAAGCAGAAAACGCCAATACCTTGCCAGAAAACTCTGAATCAGGCATAATCATGCCTTCAGGGTATGTTTTGCATCATAGATGAAGAGAGATAATTGGCTACTCATATTACTGAGGCCACATATTCCACCATATCTTCAGAAGTTTCATAAACATTTTATATTGTAAAAATAACTCCTTTTTACCGCCTGTGTTCTGCAGATCATTGCAGAGGTCAAGTGCGGGTTCTATGGGGTGATCTGGTATACTGAAATAGGGTCCTCATCAAAGCTGTAAGATCTAATAAAAGGAACATTTTTTGTATGTCATTCACATTATAAAACGCGTTTTCAGGTGAAAACAACCCCATACCTGCTCTGATGGCCAAGTGTGCTTCGTTTTCCAGAGCCATCACCACCATGCCTTTCATCAATGCTTTGGCCTTCAACACAGAAACGCTGTGTGAGAAAAGTCGTTATTATTGATGCATTTTTTGTTATATACAGGTCTAGACTCTCCTGGACCTTTAAAGTCTGCTGAAACGGGAGGAAATTGGTGGGGAGCACTGCTCCATTCAAGGGAAAAAACTAGCCACAGTCACTGTATCTATAGGGGCTGCCATGGGTAACGTCATTGTGGCAGAAGTTTATAACATTTAATTTAGAATCGGAGCTAGACCCCTGTTTGCTTTCAAATTTGGTAGAACTTAAAGACTTAGAAAGATAAGATTCCTCCTTTTTGAGGGGCGCTAACGAGTATTTGGGGCCCATATAAATAGGGGCTGCCCTGGGTGAAATAATGATGGCCAAATTACTTGGCCCCTTCCAGGCTAGGGTGGGGAAACCGCCCCAAAGAGCTTCAATCAGTTGGTCAAAGTTGGTAAGGGGGAATGCCAAATTGGGAAGTTTCTCATGGGGAGGTCCAAGGTGAAATGGAGAAATGACGTTTTAATGATGCTGGCAACGGTAAATCCTGTGCTTTATCACAAAATTCATTCAAATATAATTTCACCAGGTGGCCATATTGGCAAAAAAATCATAGAAGGTTTATAAGAAAACACGTCTGTATGACGTTGCTCCAGGACATGCTCCAAACCCTCCACTGATCTCCACAAAAGCGGCTGTACGTGAAACACCTCAAAAACCCAGTTGGCCGCTCCTGGAGACAAACAATATAGCAAATCCACCCCATGCAAGGGTGGACAAGAACTAGACAATCTGTTATTATCCAAAGAAGCTTCCAGTGAGAGGAAAGCAAGAGCTGTTTAAATTGGTTTAAATCTCAGGGGAAAGTCAGGAAATCGTGACAACAGGTTCATAAAAAGTCCAAATCCACCAGGTACAAGCAGGAAGGGTGGGCACTTCCCAGTTGGTAGTTGCAAGAATAACGCTGAGATGCACCAATACAAAACCCTTGAGAAAACTGTGATGAGCACCATATTGACCGTGACAAATGGCCAGCGCACCCAGTTTACATATAAAGAAAGCCCCACATGGATAATTGTGATGCATGTAAAATAAAAAGTTTGGTCGACAAATGTCATGAGAGTGTTTGTAACTCTCTTGTTTCCAGAGAGGTAATGTGGGATGCACAGCCAACCGCTAGGGAACCAACCATTAGCAAGTTCATAAAGAGGGCACCGCGGAGGGTGCCAGAGCAAAAGAGACCTAGGCTGAGGGTGTACAACACGGTGTATTATAGTGAATAACAAAGAACCTCAGAACTTGGTTGGGCTCCAAAGGGTAGTCCATAACCTGGTTGAGATTGGTGCTAGGATGCTGGGGTGCCTCAACTTGAAGGGAACCAGGGTGACCCACAGGTGCAATGGATACTGTAGTTAATTTGGATAAAAGAACATGACCAACGTTGTTGATCTCTTCAAAGAGGTCCATGCACAGGTTTGCCAATAACCATATTAAAAACGTAAACTTAACAGGGAATTTTATTTTAGGAATTCGACCAACAAGGAAAGTTGGTCTCAGGGAAACGTATTTAAGCAATAGGGGGTGAGTTGTCAATCATAAGAAATAGTGCTAAGCCTAAGTGCACCAATAGGTGCACGCTACCATTAGCCTGATTCCTGTAACAAAAATTTAACCAAACTTGAGTTATGTATTGTAATTAGACTTGACCCAATTTGGTAATATCAAAATTGAAAAAGATTTGAAACCCTGTTCCTCAAGCAATCTTAATAAACCGTCAGAATTCAGAACGTAGCTGGTGCAAATTAAATCCGTGGCTGTAATGCCAAACTGAGCATCATGCACATTCCCAGGACCAACCTGAGCATACTTTGCCTGTACCCAGCGTTGGTCCAGAGTATGCCTAAAGTCAGGTATGCCTGCCAACTTCACCTTTTTGGCCTCCTTTTGCAGCTTTGTCCTTAAAATTGGTTCCCTCAATTATGTCATGGAATAATGACAAATAGTTTAAAACAACGTGAATTGATTCCAATATAATGTAATTGTAACATCAATATGTCAGGTAATGATATTTTTTGCTTGGCTTTAAGTCCCACCTGTCAATAAACCTACATAATAGCATTTTTCTGAGATAATAGTTAAATATGGGGCAGTTAGGTGCAATCAATCACCTTGTAACTAAGTATCTATGACTTTTTGTTGATGGGGAGTTTCTATAGCTCTGCTTAAACTTTTTGGAGTCTCCATACTCCAGTAATGGTATTTATCAATGTGCTTTTAGAGTCAATCTACTTTATGCACTAGTGCATCAATCAAAAAGTAATAGAGACAGTCCATTTTTTTATGAGTGTTATAGACATAATAAACTATATTGTTGCTCTAGATTTTTTTTCACAGAGACTGTCTAGCTAATATTCATTGGTGTCTTTCATCTGTTGCAGCCAATATAGCAATGAGCTATTGGTGATAATTGTAAAATGCTTCTTGTACAAGAAGAGAAATAAATTATTAACAGTCTTGAATGTATACCATGAATTTTTATTTGGTTACATAAAGATTTCTTTGTCTTTAGTCAGAGGTTTGCTAATAAAGCAACTAGATGCTTTTACCACACTTTTCTTGTGTTATTTCTGGATAAACAATTGCTATCATTTTAACCAGTTAGTTAAAGAAAACTTTTAAGCTTAATATGAGTTACAAAGGAGCGGTGGTTAGAGTAGTCCTTATAGCATCAAAGACTGCTACTCAAATTCCCATTGAAAAGGTGAATTTTTATGGAGATTTAAACCAGGGTTTATCAAGATTGGAAAAATATGTATGAACTTGCTAATAGAAAACCATACCAAAGAACACATCGTCATCCTAAAGACTCTTTAGAGAGAATATCCACTCATTATCCCCTGACTATATCAATTAGTGGCAAATTAAATTTTTTGGTCACTTATTACTAAGGAACTCTATTCTCAGAGAAAAAAATGAGCCCTTAGTTAGCTTGAGTTTTCTAGAGACCTTTCAAATTATTTTAAAACACCTTTTTTAGTACTTTAGATGCCTGGTTAAAAACAAGTAAAACAGTAATCATCACAAAAAACCCACACGCTGGTTTTTGTAGGTCCACAACAGCCTATCTATTCTATAATATAAAGTAGTAGGGGCATTGCACAGTCCTTCATTAGTATTAGGGCACATTTGGCTTGATTATCAGAAAATAGGTTTACTCTACAATACCTACTGGCAAGATCCGATTTAAGAAAGGTATAGAAAGCTATCTAGTAGTCTCTACTTCTCATTGATAATGGATAACGGGAAAATATCCTTATTAATGATAGAGATAAGGCATTAATAATTTATAATCACTAAAGGGATACCAATCATTTTGAATAAGTCAAAGTGAAAATCAAATGAAACCTAACTTAATGGAATATAATATCTTTAAGAAGTAGCTTTTTGACTTAAAGGTACCTGAGCTTCTTGAAATTTTTACTTAGAGGATATGTGGTTGGTGTGAGCATCCTATTTATATACTCAATTGAAAGCGCTCCTCTTATGACTGATTTTGCATAGTACGTTAGAGGTGTATTTGTAAAATTTTCAATGAGGTTCTCAGACGTCTTTCATTGATCAAAAGTTAGTTCAGTACACAATTTGACATTCTAAAATTTCAGAAGATGTGTCTTCCAACCCAAAATTGCAAAGCTTTCCTAATCCATGATTAATAAAAATTTTCTTCAATAGGATAAGCCAATTAGAGGTTATATTAAAATTGGTTATATCTTTTTGTTTTAGATTGCATAACCAAGAATAGAGTGGTAATAATTGCTTTTCAAGAAAATTTAAAGATCCCAGGCAGGTCTGAACTTACCATATGGAGGGTGTTGGAGCTTGTAATGGTAAGAAAATCAAATTATCTTTCAAAATTTGGTATGTATATTAAATAAAGCCCTCCTTTAGAATTTGGTCTTAAGCCTTATCTGTTTCATCACCTAAAAAATTGGTAATGTCCTGGACAGAAAATCAATATAAGGAAGATTGAGAATTTTCTTAAAAAGGACTAGTTTATCTAACTCACAAGTTATGATCCTGATGAAGCTGTTTACCAAATCCCAACGACTCAATCTAGAAGCCCCAGGGCAATGTGGTTGTTGGGATTCTCCATCTATTGGGGGAAACCCCAACTAGGGGTCATGGCTTGCCTATAGGCAAATTCCGGATTGAGCTCTCCTTTAACTTGGGTTGATCCCAATCCAAAGTATTGGGGATCAGCACTAATAAATACTAAGTTAAATTAATAATTGGCACTGGCGACTAATGGTGAGAATGTTAAACAAATATAATATCGTGGCAAAATCACTTTCAATGCGCACCTCAATCAAATAACCCTTTCATTATGCAACAGCAAATTATTCTGAGGATGATCCCGCTCCCTTTTGTAATTGTACTATCCCAATTGGCAATCAATGCCAATATCTCCCTAACCTGCTTTTACCAAATCTTTCCCTTCCTGAACCCACTTTTAGACTTGAGGTCATATAAGTTATCATGGCTTTTTTAATAAAATTACCCTTTCTCACAATCTCTTTTCCTAATTTAACTTATTAAGGCCTTGATAGCCTATTAACTCGTTGGGGGCTATAGGTCCCTGATTATGGGCCAGGTTTGTGTTGCTACCTCATGTCCTGACAGTGGTAAAATTATTCAGCGTTGGTGGACAACAAAGGCCATATTTTGACCCTCATACTCAATGAGAATTAAAGATCCTAATTGAAGGGGACTTAAATGGTCCCTATGCAACAATAATCCACCTGTAAGTCTGGGGGAGCAGCCCCTGCAATTGAGTTGGGAGATATCACTGTTTCAGACCAGGAAGGGAATGAAGCCGGTGGCCATTCTTTTGTCACACTGGGTAATTTAGACCCATGTGGTAGATGAGAGGTGGGAGATGGCATACACCTTAAGGTCACGTTGTTTTCCCTTATAATAACCACTCATGATTTATTACAAAGAATTTAGGGTGTGTGGAGGGAAGTGGCGGCGTCCAAGGGTCTCCACCAGCTGTGGGTTGGTAGAAATCCTTCCCCTCAGCAAGTTCTCTCTGGTGGTTCAAGTTCCTCCAATAGTAGTAGATTGGAATCTGCGGAAAATAAAGTGATAAATCAGTTTCAGGCGTGAGATTTATGATCCTAAGCAGGTAGTTTGTCTTCAAAAAGTTTAATCTGATCCCTGATAGGTACAGGTGTAACAAACTTCTTTCTGACCCAGTAAAACCAGCCTTATATGGCCTGGCTGTAGTCGCCCACAGTCACCTGCCAAATGAAGCGACGCCAAACCAAAAAGCAAAACTGCGTCAGGAGGTGAAAGTTTATGGAAAAGTTAGAGTGTGAGGACTGGCCTGGCTGGAAGAGATCTGGTGGCATAGAATTTCAGGATGCTAATCTGCCCCAATATAAAATTTGAAATTATTTCTGACAATGATTAAAATCATTTAGGTCCCCAATATTTACAAGCTGTTGGGATTTTTGCCCATATTCCCAGCCTGCTAGATTACCAGGAATAGCTAGGGGAAAATATCTTAATGCAAGGTGAATTGGAATTGGTGGACCCTAATTTCAGAGTAACTTTGTTTAGGGGATTTTGGGATATTTTCCTGGTCATATCCATCAGAAATAGATCCAGATGAATACTTAAGGTCTCATCAGGCGGAATTGCCAACAAAATAGGGTCATCTGATAGTGATTGACTATCAGGTGTACTGACTGGAATCAGTCAGGTTTCATCACCAACTGATTGGGAATGTAAATAGCAAGTTTGAGGCGGATGATGCCACCTGCAACTAGTAAATTAATCAGTTGGTTCATGACCTGCCTTAATGGTAATAAGTCCCATCTCCTAAGCAGGTCGCTAGCCAAATATGGTTGGTTCACTTGGATCATGAGGAAAATGTTAGGGACACGTTTTCTGACACTTTCCATTTAGGTCTTGAGGATGTCCAATGACAGAATCCTAGCCAGGATGGGGAAGACCATCATTGCCAAGATAAGGATGGGTGATTCAATGGCAACAGCTGTTATTCATCAAAGAGGTATCAACTGAGGGTTAGATGACCAAATACACACTATAAATTTCATAAAATATACTTATAATAAAAGCCATAGTTTATATTAAATACTCAGAGTTTAGAACAGAGTTATATAGTTCTATAGTTTTCATCCAGTATATAGTTTAAGAGTAAACTGTATCAGCTTTCAATTGTTTTATTCTTCTCAAGGATATTATTGATGTGTGCGATAATTGGGAGACTCTTAAGGAAAAGAGTAAAGGTCTGAGTGGGGATCTAGAGAAAAAGGAGAATCAATAGAAAGATTGCTGCCAACAGTGTGTTGGACTGAAGAGACTGTCACCAGGGAATCTCAGAGGATATTGGGTTGGACAGAATGAGGGAACGAATCCCCATTTTAGGACATATCATGTTTTTAGCGGGAATACTGGCTGAGCGTTGGGCCAAGATCCAAGAATTCCACTCAACTATGGATAGTTGTCATCATAATATTATCAACTAATAATATCAAATACTATACAAGGCGGACAGATTGCATAAGAACTGAACCTGTGCATTAGTAAGTTTATTGGGGTTGATTACTGATAATAACCCAAAAATAATAAATTTTTACAATTTGGTGCTCACTACAGGGGGTGTAGTTGAGTATAAGAACTTAGAACATGATGTCCTATGAAGATTTTTCTAATTCTGGAAATAAGTCACTAAAGAAATTAACTTTAATGAAGATAAAACGTGAAGTGGATCACGTTTATTGGCATTCACCCAGCTCTTAAGTGGAGCTCCAAGTGAAGCAAATGGAGGATGCTCAAGTTCAGGTAAAAGGACTTGCAGTCTAGATATGGAACTATCTAGTGCTGCAAGGAAATCTGTTCCACCAGACATCTACTTGAGATGAAGAGTATCAGCAGGGCCAACTAAGTTAAAAATTGGGTATTCTGGAAAAAGTCCCAAAGAACAGCAGGATCAACTCAAAGTGACTTTGGATCCGCTTTAAATAGTTCTGAGGAGTGAGTGTTTAGATGAAGCATTGGATGAAATAGGAAGTAATCATTCAGGAGAATTGAATTGCTATACCAATGAAGATATGAAGTCAAAACCAGAAACGTTTGATTCAAGATAGTAAAGAAAATCGTTTGACTCAATAACACTCAACCAATGATTAGAAGTTACTGGAGACGAGTTCATCAATTCAGGAAAAATTGGATGAGGCTAAAGAGGTTAGAACGATATGTCTAATTAAATTTTTCAATGAGTGCCAAAAATCGTTTCCAGGAGAAAAATGATTTGAACAATTGGATGGAACTAATGGCTAATGAGATATGAGGACAAAGCATCAGTTGCCAAAATATGAGAGGAAATTAGGACCTGTTGGACGGATAACCAGTCAGGATCAAAGGCCAAATATATTCAAGAGTATTGCCAGAGTTGGCAAGAGTAGGCTATATGTGAAGAGACAGTGCTGTTGGTCATATAGTGAAGAAGGTCAATACTAATTGGAAGTATTGAGCCTAAGAGAAAATATTCGCAATGTTCCCAGCGGACCTCTGAACCATTAAATGGTTATGTACTGAGGTTTTGATCAAGTCCTAGAAGAGGACCACTGAACCAAATGGATGATTAAAACTTTTTATATATTCAAGGCAAGTCAACCAGAGGATGGGCATTACCAAAACTAAAACTAGACTAAAATTAACGTAACTACTTGGTTTAAACAAAACGCTATAGTGAGCGGATTGAATGAAACACTTCAAAAAAACAACCAACCAGGTGGGCAGCTGAAACCGCTTATCCCTCCATGGCGGAAGGGGAGGGGGGTTGAGGGTTCATCTTTGGCAGCCTCTTCAGCAGCATCTTCTTCCTCCCATAGTAGAGTGCATGTCACGGCAGACAGTAATGGCGTTGGGGCATCTGCAACATGGGGTTCAATATCTCTAATAATTGAGATTTAATGGAAATTGCCAGCTAGGTAAATGGCGCTGGGATATTCAGTTAAAGCTTTTTCAGCTTTGACGTGGTCATCTGGGAGTTTAACAAATGTGGCAATGTTGGTTCAGGATACTCTTGCTTTTGGATTCCATGCTTCAGTTGCCACGTTCTGGATAGCATCTTTAACGTTTTTGTGTAGCTGGTTCACTGTGATTTTACTTTTTGGGGTTAGGGTTGCAGGGATGATAGGAGGTGAATTTCTCCTGTGAACATCGCTACTGATTTAGTGACAGCTTTACGCAGGGGATGACAATCTGGTGTTGCAGCTGCTATGACTGCAAGCTGGTGATTACTGCGAAATCTTTCAGCGTTTGGCTGTGGGGTATAAATTTGAGAGGGGTATCTGGCATCCCATTCTGCATTAATGAACTGCTCAATTTGAAGAGTTGGTTTTTCAATGAACTTACCTGATTCATCAATTTAAGCCAACAATTCCCATGGGTTTTGGTTGAATTGTATTGGGGAATCAGCATACGGTTGAGGTTTGGTTGATTCATTTGAGGAAGCGTGGGATCAAACTGGGATCCAATATGATGCTTGATTGGAGGATCTACCTGTGGCATTGGGGTGAGGAGGAGGCTAATTGGTGGCTGCAGGTGCAGCTGCAGCTTCCAGTTTTGGGGGTGGGGGAGGTAGGATTGTGCCCCATACTGGAACTTGTATAGGGTGGGCAGCAGATTGGAGGTCAGCGGATGAGTCTTCCAATCAATCAGATTTGGTTAGGAGGGGCACTTGCGTTTTGAGTGGTCCAACTTGAAACATGATGGACAGATCGTCCGCCAGCCCTTGATGTGGGCCCAAAACGGATGATCAGGCGCTGAGGGAATAAAAGTGCGCAGCAGAATTGACACCGCGATTATATTAAATCCAGGGCTGATTGTGGCATATGCCTGAGGCCCAGAAAGTCGTGTGGCCCCATTTGGGACCACAAATTGTAAGATGGGGTTGAAGCCATGGGCTGCCAAACCATTTATCAGCTCCTGGTGGAGCACTTCAGGGGGGAGGTGGGTTGGAAAAACAGCAAACTGAACCACCAAGGTGGTGTCCTCTGGGAGCTGAGTCCAAGTTGTGGGGAGAGGGGTACCCTGGAATACCAGGGGCACAGTTGCTGCAATGGCAGCATTGGCTTCACAGGTGAAGCCAAGGTCAAAATACCCACTTTTAGGGGCGGAAATTTATAGTCTGGAGGGTGTCATCACCGCCTGTGCCATTTCAATAATGGCTTGGTCGTGGTATGGGAATAGTTTCCCATATTTGACCCTTAGGCTATAGCGCATGTTGCTCAGGGGAGCACTAGGGGCAGTGAGGTACCGCTTGGGTATGAGCAAGGTGGGTGTCGAGGTCCTTGGGCAGAACGAATTGTCCCATAGGTTTGGAATGACTGGGTGAACCAGTCCTAGCGCGTTTTCCGCCTGTATGGAAAACATCAGGGGGAGTTTTGCCACTGCCCCATGCTGGAGCAGCTGTCAGAGAATCTGAGGACATTGGAGTGAAACTACAATGGGCAAATTCTATTTGTTTTATTAATTCATGTAATTTTGCTCAGAAAGTTACGCTAAGCGGAAAGAAAGTGGATAATTAAATCTTAAGAGCATAAGATTTGAACCATGATAACTGGTAGGTCAGAGTTACCTAAGGGTCCAGTTTGGATGAAGGGGAAAAGAAGGACCTCTGAACCTTTTTGTAGGTTGCAAGTCCCATTGCAAAAGAAAAATACAAAAAATATCAATTTTTATGGTCTATGAGTTTTGGACCTAATTGATGAGAAATCCTGACAGCTGAACTTAGGAAATTCCATCTTTGATGAGATTGAATTATTGGCCGGGGTAACCAGAGTATCAACCTACTTTGTTGATTGAGAGCAACTCGTTGATCTGTCAGAAGGCCAGCAAGAGGAGGTGCTTGAATTGTTTAAAAATAATGGGAAGTATTTGCTCAGGATGACCACAATTTGGGATGTGCAAGAGATGTGATCCACAAGGTCAACACTGGGGAAAATCTACCAATAAGGATGAGACCAATTCAAAGATTGAAAGCCACAGAAATGGTACTGGAGGATGAGATCAGCAAATTAGTGAAGCACGGGCTTCTAGTTCCGTCGTCAAGTCCTTGGGAGAGTCCAATTCTGATTGTGAAGAAGAAGGATGGATTGAACCAAGTGGTGATTGAATACTGGAGGCCGAACAAAATTATGAAGAAGGATTTGTATCCCCTACCAAGGATTGATGATGCACTAGACTGATTAGGAGAGGTGAAGTATTTCTCCACAACAGTTCTGATCTCAAGATATTAGCAAATCGACTTGCCAAAAGAAGACCAAGAAAAATATGCAATTACTACCATGCAGGGGCTATAACAACTGACGAGGATTCCCCAGGGTCTATGTAATGCGCCTGCAACGTTCCAGAGGGCCTTGGACGCCATACTGAGCAACAAGAAGTTGTCATGCATTCTGATATACTTGGACAATATCAATATGTTCAAAGTATTCAAGAAACTGTCCACAACTAACTTGAAGATTAAGCTGAGGTAGTGTCACTTCTTCAAAAAAGAGTTGGGATATCTGGGATTCGTGATCAACTCTAGTGGATTGCAGCTGTAAGCCCAGAAGATAGAAGCCATAGAATGGATGGCTGTGCCAAAGAGTATCCAAGACATCCAAGTGTTCCTTGGGACGGTCAGATAATACAGAAGATTTATTCAGGACTTCACCCAAATAGCTGAGCCCTTATTCAATCTGTTGAAGGATCCAGAAAAAGGATATGTATGGATTGAAGAAGCGCAGGAATCCTTTGATGAGCTACGCCGGTACCTAATATATTCTTTAATTTTGAAGTATCTGAATTTCAATTGAGAGTTTATTATACAAACCAATGATTTGTTGATGGTGATCAGTGCCGTACTAAGCCAAGTAGATGAACTTGGGGATGAACATCTGGTAGCATATGTTAACTGGACACCCTCTGCTGCTGAGAGGAACTACACCATAACTGAGCGTGAATGCCTTGTGGTCATTTAAGCCTGTAAGCAGTTTTGGGTGTACATCCATGGAACACTTTAAAGTGGTGACAGACCAATCTTTGTTGCATTGGCTCCATAATTTAAGAGAACCAGAAGGACGATTATCCCAATGAGCACTTAAGCTACAGGCTTACAATTATGAGATTGTCCAGTGAGAGTGAAATTTCCAACAGAATGTGGATGGCTTATCATAATTACCAATGGTCCAGATGTATACCCATAGGCGGATGTGCTAATCCAGAGAATGGTCAACAGAGAAATTGGGAACAAACCCTGAGAAATCCAAGGTGCACTTTGGAAAGTGATGGAAAACACTGATACCATGGATAAAAAAGTGTTTAAGACAACTAACGGAAAGCATTTATTTTTTCCAAAGCCATCAAAAAGAGCAGCTATCATTTAAGCCGCTCATAAGGTTGTTGGGCATCGAGTCCTGAGAAAAACAACTGATCATATTCGCCTGTGCTACTACTGGGAGTCAATCAACTACAATGTCGCCAACTATCTAGCTTTTTTCATGGAGTTCCAGCTGCACAAGCCGCATAAGAATACAACTGGATACTGACTGGTCCGCCCTGGATTTGCCTGGCATATGGTGTCCATTGACGTGATGGGACCACTGATGATGAGCACAGGGGGATTCAAGTACATAATAAATGTTATTGACCATCTGACAAGATGGGTTGAGATGAAGGCCCTGGCGAAAGTAGACGCTACCAGCACCATGAAGTTAATCCTGTATCAAGTAGTATATCAACACAGATTTCCGCAAGTCCTGCTTAGCAACAATGGGACAAACTTCATGTCTCATATGATCCTGCGATTTAATGAGATAATGGGGATTAGAGGAGTTGTGTCTGTATCCTACCAGCTGGAGATAAATGGACTGGTAGAACTAGGGAATGGAATGCTGGACGCAACGCTGAGAAATCTGGTCACAGGGAGAACTTCTGAATGAGGAATGTACCTGAGTTTGGTGACGTTCACCTACAATATCAGTCTTCATATGGTGACAGGAAAAATTCCATTTGATTTGTTATATGAGAGGAAGGCTGCGTTGCCACCAATTTAATATTTGGTGGTGGAACTAACATTGGGTATGAGTGCTTAGCAGTACTTGAACCTATTGACAAATATCCTGATCAAGATGCAATTGCAAGCATTTGATACTACGTTGAAAAAGGACACAAGCAAAATTGTTGGACAATAAGAACTGAATGGCATTAGCGGAATATTGAATAGGCAAAAGAGTTGCCTATTGCGATATGCATGGTTTTGGAAGAAGAAACAAACTAGATGCGTTGTGGTCAGGTCTATTTAAGATTATCACCAAGATAACGATTGATGCCTACTCCATCAAGACCTTCTTGTATGGAAGAGTAGTAAATTGAGTTCATTCTAAGTATCTGAAGCAATGGATTGAAGAAAAAAAAGAGTTTCTGAAGGACCAATGATCCATTAAGTTAAATATGTCTGGATGATTAGGTCAAGTCCAAAAAAGGACCTATGAACCATAAAAACTGGTAGGTTTAAGTACCCAGGACCCAGTTTGGGGGAAAAATTAAAGAAAGATGGACCGCTGAACTGAAACAAGGTCAAGTCCCATGGAAAAAGAAAGAAAAAAATAAAAAATTGATAAAAGATATTGGAAAAAATATTACAAACTGTATAGAAAAAAAGGATATATTTTGATAATTTTTATTTTTATTAATTATCCTCAATATGGGGATGATTCTGCCTATGTAACCTCTTGGGGGAGGGAGGATGGATCAAAGTAGGAATAAATAGCCTGTCAAAATCAACCTGAAATTAGATGCTAGCAAGGGCTAGACTTACATGAAACCAAGTTCTCTGAGCGGATGCAGATCCCTGCAAGAAAGTGACTAGGGAAGGGAAATTGAAATGTTTGAAGAAGCCAATTGCAAAACCCTAGAGCAGTAAGGAAAGCAACAGTATAGAAAAAGGCGGTTGGCGAATAGCCCTTAGTAATCCTGATATAATACCAGAGCTAGAAGATTAGTCTTGAGCGCCTGATGATGGGCTTCATCAAGAACACTGGACATATGGGCCAGCAGCGAACAGGGGGATGCTTGACGGGGGTTGCCAAATCATACCCCCTACTAAAGCCATCAGCGTAAGATACTGATGGGAAGTACCAGAGATGGGATAATCATGAAGGGAGCAAATGGCATCCTGCAAGCAATGACTATGGGCTTCTCAGAAGCTGAAGCTGAAGGAATGGTGAAACTTGGGAGAGGCTGGAAGCTTTGTGGACCAACTTTGAAGAACTTGGCTATCAAAGCGAAGAGCATAAGTAGCAATAACTGATATAAAATGCTCTCAAGATAGGAGGGATCCAGCGCTAGGGGAAAAGCCTTTGTGACCTAGGCCCATATTTCAGTGTAGGGGATCTCGAAATGAATACTGTTACTGATGGTGAGCTTGGTAGCTAAGCCAGCGGGTTTGTAGTATTGTCTAATTCAGAAGAGAAACTCAGAAGCAAGTGCGACCTGTCAAGAAAAGAGCGATCAAGAGTGAAAGGCATAATCTCAGGAGCATCCACGATGATGGTCAGTGCATCTATGAAAGAAGCTGAATTCAGGAGAGTTTTGAAATCCAACTCTGGAATCAATGACAGAGGAAGAATCAGCCAAGAGTTGTTTGAAATGATTGCAAACCTGGTTTTGGAAGGATTGGTTACCATTTTTGGTAATTTTAACAGAAGGATTAGCCGTTGGCACCAGACTAGGCATATGAGTCCTGGAAAGACCATAGAAAAGGTTTTGTCATGCACCCTGACTCAACTGCTGAAAGAGCTTAAGATCTTGATCAGGCAAACTGTTTATTAGCTGCTGGTACCGCAACTCATAATTTGAAATATGAGCTGGATGAGAGGGGTATGTTAAACTTATATGGAAGTTGACGTTATGCACCCTAAGATACATTAAGCTCCCTAATTTGGAGAAATTAATCTTAAATTAATAGGATAAGTTTTCCAAAAGAAAAATTAAAAATGACCTGAGTCAAAAGGTTATGAGAGAAATAACAAGGGCAAACATAAATAAGTATTTTTAATTGAGCCATGAAATGAACATCAACGGCAAGTATCCTTTCTGGATGAGGCGAAAATCAGGAAATTGAGGATGACAGACCAAGAATCCTGAATATGACAGTGGGTTATATGCCCTGATGGGGGAAAACTGAATCCCAGGACTAATATCATCACAACTAAATTGATCATCCTGTCCAACTGTAGATCATGGGGACTGCGCTCTGAGTAGTCAGTAGCGAGGGGGAATAGGAAGAGAGCCGCATGCTGAAGGTCATCCTGAGCAGCATTGAGTATTGATGATCATACTCCACTTGAGCCAATGAAGTATTTGACCAAGTGTCCAAAGTGGTGTTCTCATGCCCCAGTCCTTTTCTCGCTGAAAATCTAGGCAAGAGAGGGATGTGTTGGGTTTTTTGACCATATTCCCAGCCTGCTAGATTACCAGGAATCGCTAGGGGACAATCTCCTAATGTGAGGTGAATTGGAAAGCGGTGTACCCTAATTTTGGAGTAACTATGTTTTGGGGATTTTGGGATATTCGCCTGGTCATATCCATCGGGGGATTATCCAGATGAATACTTAATATCTCATTAGGCGGAGTTGCCAACAAAATAGGGGCATCTGATAGTGATTAACTATCAGGTGTACTAACTGGAATTGGTTGGGTTTCATCACTGACTGATTGAGAAATGTAAATAGCAAGTTTGAGGCGAGTGATGCCACCTGCAACTAGCAAATCAATCAGTTGGTTCATGACCTGCCTTAATGGTAATAAGTCCCATCTCCTAAGCAGGTCGCTAGCCAAATATGGTTAGTTCACTTGGATCATGAGGAAAATGTTAGGGACACGTTTTCTGACACTTTCCATTTAGGTCTTGAGGATGTCCAATGACAGAATCCTAGCCAGGATGGGGAAGACCATTATTGCCAAGATAAGGATGGGTGATTCAATGGCAACAGCTGTTATTCCTCAAAGAGGTATCAACTGAGGGTTAGATGACCAAATACACACTATAAATTTCATAAAATATACTTATAATAAAAACCATAGTTTATATTAAATACTCAGAGTTTAGAACAGAGTTATATAGTTCTATAGTTTTCATCCAGTATATAGTTTAAGAGTAAACTGTATCAGCTTTCAATTGTTTTATTCTTCTCAAGGATATTATTGATGTGTGCGATAATTGGGAGACTCTTAAGGAAAAGAGTAAAGGTCTGAGTGGGGATCTAGAGAAAAAGGAGAATCAATAGAAAGATTGCTGCCAACAGTGTGTTGGACTGAAGAGACTGTCACCAGGGAATCTCAGAGAAGATTGGGTTGGACAGAATGAGGGAACGAATCCCCATTTTAGGACATATCATGTTTTTAGCGGGAATACTGGCTGAGCGTTGGGCCAAGATCCAAGAATTCCACTCAACTATGGATAGTTGTCATCATAATATTATCAACTAACAATATCAAATACTATACAAGGCGGACAGATTGCATAAGAACTGAACCTGTGCAGTAATAAGTTTATTAGGGATGTTTGCTGATAATAACCCAAAAACAACAAATTTTAAATAAGCTAATAAAAAGCAGACCTGACAGGTTCTGTTGTCTCTCCATTTTTCCCTTTATTATTCTTTTACAATTCAAATAAACCAATCATTAAAATTAATTTAATTTCTGAATTATAACAGTCTTACAGGAGTTTTATAATAGGTATCAACTATGGACATCAGTGGTTGGTGCGTGAAGCTGTCTCATTACTATTTTATCTATCAATATGAATGACTGTACCGCAGGTACTCTGGCTTTATAAGTGGTCACTAATCTAGATCCTAGGATGGGTTTATTATTAGCACGCTCTATGACACTGCTCTCCTATAAACAATGAAGAGTTTGTTTATATTAAAAAGAAATCCCCAATTCTATCATTAATAGATTAAACTATCTATCAGATTTTTGCCCTCCTGGCTTCAAGAAAAAGAATCTTTCAGGTCTAAATCTGCTAAAAGGGGTAAATGTCAGACATTTACAAGTCCACAATAGTGAGAAGAGCGATCTAAATGATAATAATGATTTTATCAGCCAAAAGACTATGGTCAAAATAAGTGGAACCCCAGAAATCAGGTAAAACTAATTAAAATTCCTCTTTTGGGCAATTAACGTGAGATCAAGCAGCCATATTATTCCAACCACGCAGTAGACTTTTAGGGCGTCTATTGGATGGTTCTCCCTCAGCCATGACTTATTATATTCAAGCATCTAAGTGGGACACCCCCTTTTATAGGTTGTTGAGGATCTCCCTTGGTGCAATAATTTAATCTTATGAGGCCGGCTGAAATTATAAAAATTATTCCCCCACGGGTAAATCATAAAAAAATAATTCCCCATCCATTGTTCAGCCAAAGTGAAGTGAGTTTTCTGAGCTTTAATAGGCTGAATTTAAATATTTCTTTATTTGGACCATACTAAGCTGTTCCAAATTTAACTTTGAATTCCTTTTGACACTTGATGAAATTTAATTACTGAACAGTCAAATATTGAGAAGGTTCGTTTTTCTTTTCCAATGATGCCTAATAAAAACTATAGAAACTCAGCTTTTTATTTCTGTTTTATCTTTAATTTAAATTATTGTTGTAGAATCCAGGGCATGAAGCACCAGCGAGTAGAAATCAGCTGGATTTTTAAAAAGTGGTGCTCAATACATGAGCTCGATTCTGTACACCAAAAATAAACAAAATCAAAAATGGAGGCTTTTAAAGTGAGTAACCCTCCAACTTTTTCCCTTCAAAATGAATCAAAGCTAGTTGACCTGGAAAAGCAACTAGCAAGCGCTTCATTTCGTCTCAAAGAGATTGAGCAGCGCCCACTATAAACCCTCTAAAGATAAGTAAACCCCTGGTAAAGGGAGCATTGCTTCCTTTTTATTTGGTTATGAAGCTGCCATGCATGGCGCAACTGATAAGCAAAGGTTCAACACATCCTTTTTTGCTCAAGTCGCTTAGCACAAAAGATGATAGTACATCATATGGACACTCTGCGCACCTGGGCAGAGGTGAAGGAGGCTCTTTTGGCTAAATTCGGATCAAAGCAGAGTCTACACAGGGAAAAACAAGCCTTTATGCACCTTAGCATGTATAGGGGTGAACCAACCTCTGCCTTTGCTGAGTGATTTTATTTCACTGCGCAAAGGCTATCAACGTCTAACATGATAACCTTTGATGATGCTATTGCAGCCATATTAACTGGGTTAGCTTCCCAACCCTCCATAGCCGGGCATATCATCTCATTGAAACGCCACTTAAAAACATCTATGACATAAAAGAGTATCTGTTAGACGTTGCTAATTTCCATTCATGTGCACCAAAAATTTAAGCTGAGGTGAAAACTTCTTTTCTAACCATTGCGGAGCTTTCAACTGTAAAACAGTTGAGGGGTAGGGACACCCATAACTATCCTCTCTGTGAAACCTGCTCCCTAAGTGCAACTTAAAAATATCTCACTCCCTCCTGTAGGCTTAAGCCCATATAATGCAGTTAATGCCAGGTTCCCACACAAGATCACCAAAGCTGCTTTGTCTTCCCCTCCCACCAAGCTGATACTTGCACTCCTTAATAATGCCCAAATGCATGTGGCCATCTCCTCTACCTCAATTGCAGCCTTGCCAGTAGTTGAGAATACCCCTGGTGATGTATCTGAGGGAGATGAAGATGACGTTGGTTATTACATATTGGGAGCACCAATTGAAGTGGAGACTTCTGATCATCTGAACGCTGGAGGAGTGTAACAGGTGGGTTTGCACCAATAAATCACAAATAAATTGGGCAGTAAGAGCCAAGTTACTGACCATAATAGGTACAGGTCTGCAGAGGCCCATCCCTGAACCTGACTTCCATGCCTCATCATTGCCATGTATTCTCAGACCACTGTTCCCACGACGCTGCACATCAGTAGCAGGGACTGGGACCAGGAGAGGGCCGAGAATGACACCAACACCACACCAAGCTCACTGGTGGAGCTCATGACTTTGATCCAATCTGACTGTCTTAATAAATAAATTTAATAAATCCAAGCTTCAGCAAAATCCTTTATTTTGTGATTTCCTTGTAGAAGACACAACTGCCCTACAGGGCTACAGCATCTTTCCTTAAATAATTCTCTACAAATATTGAATAAGCTTTTCATTTAGTTAAACTCCTCCGAGCCCTGACCACCACATCATTAGCAAAGAACCTCCATCCCACCGGATCAACATCCAAACCCTGCATAAGCCCATCATTCCATGGAGGTTATTTGGATTCAGGATGGCGATTTAGCCCAGCTCTGAACTTACCAAATTTGATGCCCATTGAACCAGGGCCACATTCAGATCGATTTCCACCCTATCTGAGTCAATTCATGGATCAGGTGCCTCCTGATCCATTACATCACCCCCTGTGAAGACCAGAATTCCTGGACCTTCTCTGGGCACTGCACACAGTCCTCCATCGTCACCACGTCGACTCCTCTACTGGATAGCCCTTCCACTTCACCAACAGCTGCTGTTGGCCTCTCACCCACTTGGCATCCAGTATCCGCTCCACCTCATATTCTGGGATCTTCCCTTCTCTGGGATTCAGCGGACCAGGGCGCTTGAGCCCCTCACCCCTGAAAGCCTGTAGCTGGTAAGTGTGGATCACAGGGTAAGCACTGGAACCCACTGGTAAACTCAACTCAAAGGCGACCTGATTAACAGCTTGGATGATCCGGTACAGGCTCAGAAATTTTGGACCCAGCTTATGACTCTTTACAGGGATGGCATAGTTCTTGGCCGATACTAGAACCCAGACCCCATGTTCAAACACCAGATCTGGCGCCCTTTGCTGATCTTCCTTCTGCTTCTGCTGAGCTTCCGCCTGCTCTAAGTTTCCCCATAGCATTTCTCTGATTTTGGACATGGTACAAATCATTTCATCCACCCCCTTACATACGCCATCTGCAGATCCCCCATTCATTTTAGGGTTGAGTCCATGGTTCACAAAAACGGTGACATTCCCATTGAGGATTAAGAGTGGTTATTGTAAGTGAAATGGGACAACTGGACCCAAGATACCCAATTGTCCTGTCGATCAGACATGTAGCACCACAGATACTGTTCAAGTATCTAGTTCACCCTCTCCATTTGACCATCAGATTGCGGATGGTACACTGAGGACTGACCCAGTCTGATTTCTAAACTTTCCAGTAGACTCGACCAGAATCTTGAAATGAATTGTGGGCCACAATCTGAAATGATCTCCTCAGGTAAGCCATGAAGGGAAAACACCTCATCAATGAAAACCCTTGCCGCATCCTTCACCAAAAAACTCCCAGTGCATGGGAAGAATTCAGCATATTTGGTGAGTCTATCCACAACCACCATAATAACATCCTTCCCCTGCACCTTTAAAAACCCACTGTAAAACGACACTGAATGAACTCCAGGGGGTCTGCGGTATTGACAACGGATTCAACTTACCCAATGGCGGTTTTCTCGATGGCTTCAAATTTGCACATACCAAACACTCCCGCATGTAGTTCTGGACATCCTTACAAAGGCCCAGCCATGAATACTCCCGCTGTACCAACTCCATTGTCTTCCCCACTCCTGGGTGTCCCACAGCGGATGGTCATGAGAGGCCCAGATTACCTTCTACCTTAATGATGGGTTGGGTACCCATACACGTGACTTGTTGTATAGCACCCCCACCCTCTTAATGAAATTCGCGTGGTATCAGTGTGGCCGACCCTCCGTCATCTCATATTTCAGCCTTTGTGCAAACTCCGCGCTCCTCTGCTTCCAGCGAACTTCCTCCCTCAACTCACTCCCCCTCTTCAACCATCACAAACTGATCCTGGCGGAGCATCATTGCAGTGTTGAACTCCTCCAATTCCCCCTTCTCATACACAAAAGCTCCATATCAGCTCAACCAATCTTCCAGGACATTCGAAGCCCCATGCTGGTGCTCCACCCAGAAATCATAGCGAACCAGCTCCACATGCCATCTGGCTTGTTGCTGGTTCATCTTTCTGGGTTGGTGATAGTACTCTAAGGCTTTGTGGTCCGTCCAAATAACAAAAAGATGCTGGGCATAGAGCAGGTGATGTTGCCATTCACGCAAGGCTGCCATCACTGCCAGAAATTCCTTATTGTATATCAGGTAATTTGTTTCCGCGAGGAGCAGCTTGCAGCTTTAGTAACACACAGGATGCTCCAAACCATTTCCCCCCTCTCTGAAGCAATACCGCTCCCACAGCATAATTCAGGCCATCCATCTTGACCACAAAAGGTTTCCTCAGATCCAGATGGGCCAGCACTGGTGTGGTAAGTAACTTACCCTTTAGTAACTCAAACGCCCGCTCTTCTTCCTTTCCCCATACAAATGGAATGTCCTGGGTCAAACTCGTGAGTGGTAAGGCTGTCTAGGAAAGATTCATCAACAAAACACAAAGGAAGTTCAAGGTACCCAAAAAACTTCACACCCCCATCTGATCTGTGGGAGCCTTACATGCCTGTACTGCTTGAAGCTTATCTGGACACACCCCCAATCCATTCCGAGTTATCATGTTGCCAAGAAACGTCACTGAACTCTGGTTGAACTCGCACTTGGAGGGCTTCAACCTTAAACCTATACAGCCAATCACCCCCAAAGCTTCCCAAACATCTCATACATGCTCTTCCTGGGACCGTGAGAACACTAGAATATTGTCCATATAAGTGGCATAGCATCATCCAATTATCCCCCAAGGACACGGTTGATCATCCGTTGGAACACTGCTGAAGCATTCCTCAGCCTGAATTGCATCACATGGTATTGGTACACCCCCAGGTGGCACTTGAACGCCGTGTATTGCTGATGCTCTGGTCTCACTGGAATCTGATTAAACGCATCCACTAAGTTGAGCTTTGTAAACATTGTGCATCCAGTAACCACTGGAAGAATTTCCTCCAAAAGGGGCATCGGATATGGATCTGGCTCTGTGACCGCGTTTAGACATCAGAAATCCACACATGGGCGTAAGTCACCACTTGCCTTCAGAACTAACAACACAGGAGACACCATTGGAGACATGAAGGGCTCAATCAAACCCTTGTTCAACATGGAATCCACATGGCTCTCCAATGTCTCCCTGGCCCGCTCATTTAGGGGATAGACTGTACATCCCCTGGAAAGGTCTGATCCCTCCTTGGACTGAAACAAGAATGTGAAAGATCCTGTAGAGGAAAAAGGCAAGCTTCCAATGGTCCCAAATACATAAATGAAGTCACTGTATTTGGGTGGGAGCTATACCTCCTGCATTCCTCATAAGCTCCTGCATCCACTTGGACGTCGCCCCCAACCTCCATCTTCCATGACATTCGAGGACCAACCTGGGGTGATAAGGTTATTGTTTTTTGCAACACATCAATCTGTGGCTGGAAACGATGCCACCATTGCATCCCCAGCACCACAGGGTGGTCTAGATTCTAGATCGCACAGAAACCCTCTTTCAACCAAAAAGGGTTCTTCTGAACAACAATCAAGGGCTCCAGAACCCATGATGGGGCTCTTCTCAATACATCAGCAAATACCACCTCAGGACCCCTTCCCATTTCCAACTTCAAACGTTCTGCTAAGGCAAACTCCATATAATTTTCCTCAGCCCCTGTATCCACCAGGGCCAGCACCTTCTTGGTCCAGCCATGTGAGTATAAATTAACCGGAATAAATAGCCTGGGATAAAGCAAAGAAGAAGATTTAATGTAAGAAGCATTCTCAGATTGCAAATTTTCAGGCAAAGTAGATTGGGGACTGTGGCTCTGCCCAGGTCCCTGATATGTTCTTCCCAAATCCTCACCACTACCCTGACGAGATCCCCTGTGGATATTCCCAAAATCCCGTGGGGAACCCCACCAGCCTCCTCAACCTCTGCTAGCAATGACAGGCGACTGGACCCTTCCTGGGGACATCAAATCCTCTCTCCAGTTCCGTGCCAACGCCAATTGCCTTTCCACTTGCATTACCATAGTGATCTCCTCCGCCAACGAACCCTGAACTTTAGCAGCCGCCATGGTGGCCAACATGTCTGCTTGCAGCCCTTGTCTGAACATTCGCGGTGATTGCAAATCTGAGACACTTGCTGCTTTTGCCAATAGCCAGAACATCCGACTATATTCTTCCACCAAACCTTGGCCCTGTCCTACTGTCAGTAGAGCCAACCAAGCCTCATCCTGCGCCTCATCTGGACAAGCCGCCCGGTCAATCCAGTCTACACACTCATCCATGGATCCAGGCAGGCGTCCTTGCTCTTCAACCAACTCTTGCACCCACCTGGAAAGTTCTGGTGGTAGTGCCTCAACGATATGCGTGATCTGCAATGAGAAAGGGGTCTCTCCACCAGTTGCTTAAGCCAACCGCGCCTAAAATGAATCTGCGGCACCACTTGGTGAATCTCCTCTAAGGCCTCCAGAGGCAAAGCTGCCCATTCTTTTGGGGACACAGGTCCCCCTTGGCGTTCCTCCATTCTTGTGGGCCTCAAACCACACACTCAGTTTACTTCTCTTATTACAAACGTAAGCGAGAAGCTCACCATCACCACTGTTAACACATGGCGGTACCATTCCTCCCCACCTGGGACCACCTCCTCTTCTTGGGGCCCCACAAAACTGACAAGAAAGTATTAGAGTTGTGTCTAATGTAACGGGCGGGTTTGCGCCAATACACCACGAATGAATTGGGCAGTAAGAACCAAGTTACTGAACATACTAGGTACAGGCCTGCGGAGGCCCATTCCCAAACCTGACTGCCATGCCTCATCATTGCCACGTATTCTCAGACCACTGTTCCCACGACGCTGCACATCAGTATCAGGGTCTGTGGCCAGGAGAGGGCTGAGAATGACGCCAACGCCACACTGAGCTCACTGGCGGAGCTCATGACTTTGATCTGATCTGACTGTCTTATAAATAAATTTATATAAATTCGAGCTTCAGCAAAATCTTTTATTTCCAATATTCTCTTAGAAGACACAACTGCCCTACAGGGCTGCAGCTTCTTCCCTTAAATAATCTGCTGCAAATATCAAATATGCTTTTCATTTAGTTTAACTCCTCTGAGCCCTGACCACCACATCATTAGCAAAGAATCCTATCCCACCAGATCACCATCCATGCCCTGCATAAGCCCGTCATCATTCTGTGGAGGTGATTCAGATTTGGGATGGCGATTTCGCCCAGCTCCAAAATTACCAAATCTGATGCCCGTTGAACCAGGGCCACATTTGGATTAATAATCACCAGATCCGAGTCAATTCACAGATCATGTGCCTCCTGATCCGTTACAAGGAGTAGATGGGGCCACCATACCTGAGGAAATGTACCTCAGCCAAATTCTAGGGTGTCCAAAAGTTATTGACACTGCAAGCAATGGCGATCAATTCTTAGCTAGCTTGCTTTGACCTCTTCAGCGGGTCCATACCATTAAATCCAACTGGATAAATACCCTGAGATTGCTTGGAAACTAACCTCCACTTTCCAGCTCAGGGAGGTCTTGGCCTTGTCACCTAACTTTTTTGAACACTCACCAAGGTTGAAGTGGTTATTCAAAAAGTCCAGGTAATGCCCATCCTGGATACTGGCTCCCTGGTTAATGTAATCTCCACTAAGATCATCAAAAAGATAAAGCTGGCGCCTGACTTTAAGTACATTCAAGAATTTGGTACTGCCAGCCCAAACAACACATGTGCCATCGGGACATACTATTCTATTCCCATTCAAATTGGGAAGCTTATCTTATCAGCCCCTGCAGTGGCCTTAGACAACAACGCCTATTTTATTTCATAGGTACCCAGTTTTTGATTTAGTACGAGGGAATAATTAACATGAAGCAATGTTTCCTCTCGTTACTCAACTATAAATTCTCTTTAGTATTATCCAATAAAAAACCCAGCAAGCATGAATATTATTGTCTGATTGAGTATCCCTTTTCAGATATGACTTTCCATTATTCTACCTTTGGGCGCAACACAAAAAATTGCCCAATTTAGTGGATGCTATGGATGGAATCTCTTTCTATGCTAAAGATGAAGTCTTGATTAAACTGGTGAACAATGAGTGGTTGACACAAAAATCACGATCCAAATCCCACACCACTGCTTGTTGCATATCAAAAGTCTTGAGGGCGTTAGCCCCTTGGAGCCTCGGGTATTGCCTGGGATATTAGGCCCAGCCTACCAGAGGCCTAATACTATTCTATTGGGAATCCTCACTGGCAAGGACATGGTTATAAGAAAACACCAGGAGATTGGCAGAGGCTTTTTAATCATACTGAAGGACATTAAAAATATCCACTACATTGGCTCTATGATGGATTTGGGCTTGCCAATGGATAACCTGGTATGTACCTTACCCAACGTTCATATCTCGGATGAGTTGACCCCAGATGTGCTGGAAAAAGTTTGTACTTTACTAGACGACTATAGCTGTAATGAACTGGGCTCCCAAGGCCCACCCGCCACTGGCCCTAACATCCACCCCCATATCTGGCCGTACTGACCTCATATGTTCCTGTCCAAATGGATGGCCTTGCTGGGCATCCAGGCCGAGGTGCGGTGCAACAGCCTCTGTCACTTTGGGCCCCCAGGCTGAGGTGCATCCCTACAGCCTCTGTCACCTCGGGGTTACCCGCCAAGGTGCATCAACTGGCCTCTGTTGCCTCGGGCCACTCTGGCTCCTTACCCTCTCACCAGGGCAAGGCCACTCTCAAGAGGATCCCAGCGCGTCCACCCCCTTCCTCTCCTCCTCATCGCACTGCCATCTGCACCCCCAATCCTTGCTTTAAATAAATAAAATCAAATAAAACAGATCCAGAGAATAGCGGCCTTTATTGGGTGAACTCAAAGTCAGAATAGAATTCCAATACTGAGGTCCATCAGGGCTGACCTCAGATTGAAATACTACCAAAAAAGGCTAAATGAATTGTCAGTCATGAGGGGTGCAAAAGCTTCCAGAATTAGCACTGGCAACTTGGCAGCGAATGGGGGAATCCTCATGATGGACAAACACTTAATTATTAAATTTAATTAAATATTCCATTAATGACCCAAATAGGAAAATCCTACTCGGAATAACAGAATTGCAACTATTAATGCACATAAATCTCATTATTCCCACCTTATGAGATTCATGTAACAATCATCAATTGTTACAATAGCGACATATTCTTGAAGTCATATAATGACTATGGACACATGAAGGGCTGGAGCCACTCCATTGATGTGGGTGATGCCCATCCTACTAGGTCCAGACCTTATCACAAGCCAAAGGTGGAGGAACAGCAGATGAGGACGGAGCTCCAGCAGTTACTAGACGTGGTGTTACTAGTTCCTTCACAAAGCCCTCAGTCTTCCCCCTTTTGCTAATTAAAAAGGAAAATTGGAGATCATTGGATAGTCATAGACTACAGCAAGTTAAATAATCTAAAAATAAGGATAGCTATTCTATCCCCCACATTGATGACGCCCCAGCACAACTCTCCTGATCTAATTTCTTCTCCGCAATGGACTTGGCTAGTGGCTAATGGCAAATGGACTTATCTCCTCAGGATCAGGAGAAATGTGCTCTTATTTGTAATGAGGGTTCTTCCAAACTACCCAATTACCTCAAGGATTGTGCAATGCACCTGCAACTTTCCAGCATGCAATGGATCACATTTTGCAGGACCTGAAGTCAACTTATGTTATCATCTATCTTAATGACATCATGATGTTTTATAGAGACTAAAAGGAACATCTTGATCACCTGATGGAGGTGTTTTGACAATTACATAAGTTAAATATTAAGTTGGAACCCTCAAAGTGTACCTTTTTTAGCACTAGTGGTGCCCAACCCAAAAGGGGGAGCCTCCACGCATCTTTATTTGCAAAGGAGCCAAACAAAGGTATTAACTATAATAAAAAAATTCCAACATGGCACCTCAGCTAATAGCCTAGGAAGCCATATCAGAAGGTGAGGAATCTTTGGGAAACTTTTGTCCAGAACACGCTTTAGCTGGCATAACATCGCGGACAACATTGTGGTAGGTGCATAAGCACATTTGGCATAAGGAGGTATAGTTGCAGCTTTTCTTCGTTTATGAGGCCTGCAGTGTCCATCGCCTCAATGTATTGAGCAAGTTGATGCCTAACAAAAATGATTAGGGCAGGCACACAAGTGAATGACTTGATGCGCTGGCAGGTTTTGGTATAATTGGGGCCAAAAAGAGAAGTTTTTGCTGCTTGAAGTGTACCTTCTTTCAAAGAATATGAAATTTCTTTGGCCACTCCATTTCCTAAGGAGGAATCCAACCCATACAGGACAAGGTCGAATCAATCAAAAAGCCCCCCTAAAAATCTATGGGATATTTGGGTATTTCTAAGGATGATGGGGTATTGCCATCAGTTCATCCCTAAGTTTGCCCAGCTCAGCGAGCCCCTTATCTGCCTATTAGCTAAGAATACACTTTTCATTGGAGTGTTGAACAAAAGGCCTCATTTGAGACTCTGAAGCAACTGCTACAACAACGTCCTATCCTACACCCAGATTATAATAAACCCTTTATCTTGTTTACTGACGCCTCAGACTACGCCATTGGGGCCATATTAACCCAATTAGCTGAAAAATGGTGTAGATCATCCTGCATCCTATTTTAGTAAGATGATGTCAAAGGCGGAAAGATACTACAGTGTAACGGAGAAGGAGTGCATTGCTGTTCTGTTAGCTGTAAAGCACTAAGCCCTTTCCTATATGGGACCACGCACATTGTGGTTACAGGTCACGCTTTGCTGAAATGGTTACAGAACATGAAGGATCCTACTGGCCGGTTAGCTCACTAGGCTATAAAGCTCCAGCATTTTGACATGATAATTGAACACCATGCTAAGACCCGTCACATGAATGTTGATGTGTTAACTCAGCTGCCAGTCCTTCACTTTGATAATAGTGAGGCGGAGAGGTTATATGACCTCTTAATGAACCCCAACGACTGGGAGGATTATAATGTTCCCATACAGAAAACGTTAGCCCAGCACTCTCACAAAACCAAAGTAGAGAATGGAAAATTGTGCAAGCAGGTGGGGGCAAAGTGGCTACCTTACCTTCGGCCCTCAGAACGTGTACCTGTTATTCTGGAAGCTCACTCCACACTAGGTCATGGAGGAGCAAAGAAAACCCATAAGTGGATTAAGGATTAGTAATATTGGGAAGGAATTATAGAAACTATTGTTGAAGTCTTGGATGCCTGACTCACGTGTAAGAAGCAATCTTGTTATAAGGCTAGATACCAGTATCAACAAAATACCCCTCAGCAACTGTTCCACACCATCAGTTTTATGTAGTAGGTCCCCTTCCTCAGTCTACTAGTTGAAACAGATTTATCCTAGTTGCTATTGACCACTTCAATAAGTGGGTTGAAGCCGTGGCTCTCCCTGATCAAATGGCCAAGGCCACAGCCACATTTTACATCAAAACATTTTCTCTCGACATGGCTGTCCCCAGGTACTACTCTGTGACAATGGTAAGAACTTCACCTCCAGATTAGTCAAAATCCTGGCTACTTCTATGGGAGACCAACAACTCTTCTTGGCTCCATATAATACCTCTCCAACACGACTGTCGAGAGGACAAATGGAATCTTGGTCTTTATTCTATGAAAAATGGCCACTTCTGATTCACTTCACTGGGATCAATTCCTACCCAGTACTCTAAACGCCTACTGGATTAGTTATCGCCAGAGCTTGAAAATGTCCCCTTTCCATGTCTTGTATTGGCGGGAATCAGGAATAACTGCTCTATTAGCTAAAGATGACTTCTCCTCTAGAACTGAGGAACCCAAGAAAGCTGTGAGAAGATTGGTTCAGCGCATCATCCAGCTCCAATCTAATGCTATGATAAATTTAGGGAAAAAGGTGACTAAAGAAGGGCAGGCTGCCAATGACCTCTGAACCATTACCTACATTACAAGTGTCTGACATGGTATTATACTACCAAAACCACATCACTCCTAGAAGCGGTAAGCTTGGATCAATTTGGAAAGGGTCCTTTAACAATCACCTACAAGAGAGGAAATGAGTACTCTATAAATTCCCTGGCTACAGGGATTACCATGAATTGGTACATGGCCGTTTCCTCTTCCTTATTCTCCCCCAACATTCTTAAGGGGGTGATGTCAGACATTTGCCCTCCTGGCTTCAAGATAAGAACGTTTTAGTAAAAATCTGTCAAAAGAGGGAAATGTCAGACATTTACAAGTCCGAAATAATGAGAAGAGCGATTTAAATGATATAATGATTTTATCAGCCAAAAGACTATGGTTAATTCTAAGTGGAACCCCGAAAATCAAGGTAACACTAATTCAAATACTTCTCTTGGGCAATTAACATGAGATCAAGCAGCCAGATTACTTTAACCACGCAGTAGACTTTTTGGCGTCCATCAGATGGTTATCCCCCAGCCACAACCAATTCCATTCAGTCACTTAAGTGGAGACCACGACATTTTATAGTCTTGGTGAGTGTCCCTCATGGTGCAATAATTTTATCTAATGGGGATTGGCTGAAATTTGTAAAACATTACACGGGTACATCATGCCAAATAATAATTCCCCATCCATTGTTCAGTCAAAGTGAAGTGATTTTTCTGAGCTTCAATAGGCTGGATTTAGATATTTCTTTATTTGGACCATACTAAGCTGTTCCAAACTTACCTTTGAATTCTCTTTGACCATTGATGTAGTTTAAATACTGAACATTCAGATATTGAGAGGGTTTGTTTTTTTTCCTGCGCTGCCTAATAAAAACCATAAAATCATAAAAACCCAAATTTTTTATTTATGTTTTATCTTTAATTAAAATATACCATTGTGGAATCCAGAGGCGCAAAGCACCAGCAAGCAGAAATCAACTAAATTCCTAAATTATCTACATTCTCTCATAGATTCATGATTTCACAGAGTATTGCATTCTTGTCCAAGGAAAGTGCTATTGCTAACCCTTATAAAGTGAAGTTCCTATCCTCCAGACTTTGGAAGCCATTTTGCTCCAAAGAGACATCCTAAGGAAAGTTGTAATCACAAAAAACAGCCTAAGCATCCAAAAAACTCATTTATTTGGATATACTATAGTAGTGAAGCCAAAAGTGGTGCTAGCTACAGGGCTCCTAATTTGTTACAGTTAAAACGTTGATCACAATATGAGAATGATTTAAGAAATGAGAATACTTCATTTAATGGGGTGAGAAGAATTAAAAGATGTATTAAAATCTTATAATATGTGTTGTAACTTTGGTGGTATTGTTGAGATACGGCAGGGGATTTTGCAAGGGTTGAAACCACTGAGCAATCAGACATATGATATGAAGATTGTTGGCTCTCAGACTCACTTAAAAAATATAATAAAATATGGATCTATTAACCAAACGACACTTTATTTATCTAATAAATATATGCAGCAGATCCTTGCTGTTCCGCTCACTTTAAAAACTAACTTTTTTCTTCAATTATCTCACCTCACTTATATCTCAGCAACTTTAGACAATACCATATTCTCGGCTTAGTAATCAGTTCCGCCATATCTCATTGGTTCTGGAAGAGTATGGTTTTCAATTCTCTATTACCTTAGTTCAAAGTTAATCATACTTAAAGTATATTTAATGTTGATATTGCCTTATCACCCTATTTGAAGGCAATCCAATAGTAACCATAATCTGACCCAAAATTGCCTTAACTCAAGGCGCTTGAATAATTATAACTAATATCATGGTTGGCGGATTCTCCCTAATCTGCCTTAGCTATTTCAGGAATTATTGTCCGTCATATTAGAATCTTGAAATTACCCCCATTGACTGGACAATAAGGCTCCTATGGCTTATTTGGCTGGAGGAATTTTGCGTGCACTTGGTTAATGATCCAACTACTCACAGGATCCTTAATAGTGTGGCTCTCAAGACCTGTTTTCTCAATGACTTCAAAAAGCTTAATCCAGATAGAAGCCAATTTTTGCTTCATTACAAATCCATGCCAGTCATGGAACAGAACCATGTCCCCCTCCTTGAACTGAGCAAACCTTCTATTCCGTACCTGATCAGCCACCTGATTCTTGATCTTCTTGGATAAGCTGAAGTAACACACTTTGGTTTGCAATTTGATCAACGTGTCCACAAGGTTAGTCAAATAACGGTGGTGTTCCACTCCACCAGTGTCTTTTACACATGAATAAAGCAATGCAAGAAGAGCCAGATGTTGTTATATAATAATTGAAAGGGGCTCTTCCCCGTGGCAGAATGGTAACTAATATTATAGGCAAAGATGGCTGAAAGGATGGAACTCCAATTGGAAGGTCAATCTGTTACCAATTTCCAAAGCATGTTCAACAAAGTCCCATTAACTCTTTCAGCCATCACATTAGATTCAGGGTGATATAGGTTCATCAAAACACTGCGGGTGGCCATTAGCTCATTTAGCTTTAGAAGGATGTGCGAAGTAAGTTAGTTCTGTTGTTATTAAGGATGAACTGAGGGCAGTCATGCCATTGGATAATACATTCCATTATGAACTTGGCCACTGTGACCACCCCTAAATTTGTATCGCACATGCTTCAATCACCTGATCAAGTGGTCGATTGCCACCAGAATGTACTTAGACTGGTTAGCTCCTGTTGGCAGAGGGCCAATGGCATCAAGGGAAACCGTATGGCAATAAACATGGGGTTTTACTAAATGGTATGAGGTCTTCTGGTGGAACGGCTTTTCCACTTGGTACTGGTGGCTACAGGAAAGGGTTCAATCACATCAAAGTTCACGCTTTCCCAATAGTGCTGAGGGCTCAACAACTCCAGGGTCTTCCAAACTCCACCATGTCTAATGACTTAATGTGCACTCATAATAATATTAGTTTGGGTGGAAGGCCTCGGGATATTCACAGTATTGTCCCCTATCTTCATGTACATTTTCACCGTTCTTCTGAAACATGTTGGCCCTTATTCCAGCTTGTACTTTAATGACTTTGGTCAATTTAGCATTGTACTTTCCGCTGAGCATCTTATTGTGCATTATGTTTCTAATATCCGCTGTAACTGCAATCATTGGTAGCCTTAACAAGCAATCAGCGTTAAGGTGCTTTGCTCCAGGTCAGTGTTAGATCTCAAAGTCATAAGCCTGAAGTTTAAGGGCCCTTTAGGTAGATGACCTTCAGGTTCCTTGTCGGGAAGTAAATATGACTGGATAATACACTAACCATACAACGGATTGAAGGGGGAATTGGGATGAGCCTTGAGACTAAAAAAGAGAAGTATGCGTTTAATAATTGATTGAAATTTCGACCAATTGGTGAGAATGGGAGATTACACCGAGATTAGGATATTTGAGAGTTTTTGAATCAAAAGGGAGAAATGAATAGAAGACACTAAGCTGAGGATGCATCCAGCTTGGGGAATCGAGATATAAAGAGTTACAGAGTGAATTGAAGGGGATTCATTCAAAATGTAGGTTGTTGCAGGTAGGTCTGCATATTAGTACAATAATAAAGGTCGAAATAAGGGGCGATAGCTCCTTGTGAGAAGTTATCAGTTTTATTAAAAGAATCAGCGATCTTCATATCATCTGATTTGGTTGCCCATTGGCTAATACCCTGTGCAAACTGACTTGGAAAAATCAAGACTATACGCTGAGAGTTAACAGTAGTGCTCACTACAGGGGGCCATTGGTCAGCTGTAATTATTCAATGCTGTGAAAATGAAGATGAGCCCTCATTTGTTATGTCATTAGTCTATTGGATTCCACGCGCATTATGCGGAAGAAATACAGGAGGAATCTAATAATGATTCAATATTATTCACTGTGACTGAACTGGGTAATGATGAATTTGTGATCAATATGCAACTGAAAAACAGCCCTGAGCTGATGGCAGACTAACTAGGGCGCTTCACAAATGTGACCCCTCAGCAGCTGTGAAATATCATGGAGTGGTTGTTATGAGGGTATTGATTATATGAATATGAGGCGGGGGAGTATGCCTTAAGTCTATTTTATAACCAACGCGATCAAGAAGGTTACTACGCCATGTACATGTCTTATCTGAACGCAACAACAATGGGGTTGACTTGCGCCTTGGTACTCATGGAATTGAGAAATATCTAGTCGCATATGTGCAACCATCTATTTGACAACTACTATAAGTATTGGCTCGCAACAATATAGAAATTGGAGATGTGGTGTGATTCGCTCAAGCACAACAAAATGATATTCGCCTCTTGATCAACCGCCTTGATTGCTCTTTTTTGGAGGTACAAGGGGCGCTTGGGCAAGTGGATCACCGTGTTGAGAACATCTGCCACTGGTTAGACATGTTGGTATCACAGTTGCATCTTGAGTTGTCTTGGGTAATTGATGAGCTGTTGTATCGATGTGGTCTATCAATGAAATGGATTTGGGATGTTACGACGCTGGGCTACAATACTGAGCGTTTTATGATGGGTTTAGCTGAATGGGAAGAAGCACTCGAAGACATGGTATCCCAGCTTAAAGAAAAGATATCACTAGTGGAACAGCAAGTGGTGGATCAAGTCAGCTTTATATCAGCTAAAGTAAACCAACTTCGTATTGAATGGAGTATCCAGCAAACAACTGATAATGAGCTTAACCTGGGGTCGATGTCCCCTGAGTACCTGCAGCTAGTCCACTGGGCTACCCAATTGGAAGCATATAGTCAGGTTGAGCGGCGTCAAGTTTTCCCTCTTCTATTCTATGAGACATGGGAGTATACTGACATACAAGAACGACTTAATAACCTTAGTTGGGCCAATGAAAAAATGATATGGGAACAAGTCGCTCTCCTGACCTGAATGGGTGAGGCTAACCAACAAGCGGGTTATGCTAGCTGAAAGCACAGACATATATGAAGTACAGTTGGAGGTGTCCTCTTGCGCCTACAAGCAGTGGAACTGAAGTTGCACGAGAAGAGAAAATATTGTCAGGAGCTGCAAAATCAATATGTGACACTGCAACGGGAATTACAAGATGGGCGGTGTAGATGTCATTCAATTAAAGTGGAGCAGATGATCATTAAGCAATTGGCGGAGTATGCCGGAACTGGGGGGAACAGTGCAGTCAGTGGCAATTTGGGGGATAAACACTATGACTCCACTGACAAATATCCTTCAAGTGATGGAATGTATACCCCACACAACTCTACTTCCTTTGAGTTCATCATGCCAGATTTGAGCTCAACCAGCTGGCGAACCAATGCGCCTGGTCCTTGCTGCAGAAGTGTGAAGCATGGCGAAGCCGTGCGAATCTAGAACTTACCTCCTTTTAGTCATGATGGAAACCTACACAGTATTTCAAGTGATTAAAATTTGCTGCGGAAGGTGTTTCTGATTGATGGAAAAAACTGTTGCTGTCTGCTCTTGATGTAGACAGCGCCAATCAAGTTACTTGCTACCTCCCAAACATCTTGGCATCCTATGAAGAAATTAAGGCGATTGTTCTTCAGCTGTTTGGGGGTGTGACCAAAATGGCCCAACGGAAAGCAGATTTTCTGACTATACAATTTTACCAAGATGAGACCCTGTCAGATTTTGCTGAACGTTTCTCAGCGGAAGCACACATACTAATTGGAGCCAACCTTTTATCCGCTGAGGATGTGGGTATTGCAATGACGGTGGCCATCAAACCATATTGGGAACTATCTAATGCTATGTCTCACGTGTTGAATGAAGAGGCAGGACTTATTCAAATTGTAAATACTTTATGCCAACTCTCTGACACAAACTACGCCCCTGATATAGCCCAGCAACCCTCTGTTATCCTCGCACCAAAGACTTCAGAGTATGAACTACAGCGGCTATGCTATCATCCACCAGAACGTATTTGCTTGTCATACAGATCTGCGAATTCTTTCCGACCTAGATATGATCTGTAAGCTCATTCCCTGACCTTGGAAACATACCATTAATTATTGCGCTGGTCCTTCAGCTGCATGTTATATATGCAAACCCTTCATGAATACTTGCTTCCAATGCAGCCGGAGGGGGCATTATGCGGCAAACTGCCCTAGTAAAACACAAATGTATGTGTTATCAACTGAGGAGACCCCACAAGGAAAAACTCAAGCAGAGTAGAGATGGGATGCTCTACCTCTGCTATGTCCAATCCACTTGTCCTAAACGAATCCCCAGCTCCTAATTGGGAAGAATCTGAAACTCAATCGGATGAATTACTATACCAACAGCTTCTTTCAGGGATCCCTGCTTCCAGGTCCAAATGTATAAATTTACCCTCAAGCTCTGTGTTTTTTCCAGGAAGCGCTGAGCCATATGCGTGGCAGATCTTGAAACAGACTGGCACAAGTATTGAGGATCCTCCGATGGCTGCTACTTCTTTGGTAGGAGTCCACAATGCCATTCCAGTGGGAAAAATCATCAATGAGTACCCACAGGTTGGCAAGAGCATCTCCTCTTTCATAAAGTAACAGTAAGCCCTTGGATGTACACGCAATAAACACTGATGGTTCCTCTTACTTGGAATGTACTTATTGTGACATTTTCATGTTAAAATATAAAAATCTGTGCTATCATCAATACTGGAGCCCCTGTGAACATAGTCTCTACCCAGTTGGTGGCTAAGCTCCTGCTCAAACTGGATGTGGATCATTGAGTAGTATATGGAACTGCAGGGATGCATAGCACTGTATCTGAAGGTGCATATAGTGCATTGCCCTTATGATTCAGGTCCGTCCAGGCTTCCACCCCAGCGGTGGTTCTGCCAAACAACAATTATGACATGCTAATCGGTGCAGCATTTATGAGGAAATTTGGTGTTGTGATAGACATGGCGGAGGAAACACTTAATATTTTAGGACAACAGATTCCTGTTTATTTTACCTTATGTGGAATCCCAACGGACTTGTTCCGTTCTAGTCAAATCAACCTAGCCTACAGCGATGGAGTAATCCCATGCGCTATTGATGACTGAAGCGATGGACCAGGGTCCTCCCCAACCAGATCTATGAATACAAAGGGATTCCGCTTTGAGCGGCTAGTGATTGGAGCATACCTTCTGGACACCAATGCATAGTAGGAACTGAGCTTGAAATCGATGTCCCAAAAGGGCTTTATGGTGAAATCATGGCTCCTTACCAACACTCTCAGCTTGAGCCACATGTGGCTCCAGGGTTTCTGCTACCTGGGAATGGAGAAGTGAAAGTGCTGCTAGCAAATTTACAAAAGGAGACCATAACAATTCAGTGGCACCAAGTGGTGGCTTACTTACACTTTTCTCCTATAGAAGAAGTCCGCTGTATTCATGATTTTGGCTCTTGGGAGGATCTTGGACTGCTGATAAGCTCTCCACTTGGCGTATTGACCATGGTTCCACGGGAAGCGCTTACTGGATTATCAATGGAACAACAAGAACAGGCTATGGCGTTATTTGAAAAGTATTGAGATATTTTTGCATATGATGATGATTTGGGGTGCGCTCAAGGGGTGGTACATTGGATAGATACCAGGATCACCCTCCCATTTGGTCGCGACCTATTAGACATTCTAAAGCAGCGGAGGAGGTTGTTTCTGATGAGGTGGATAAACTTATAGTGCAAGGGATGCTAGAGCCATCGAATAGTCCGTGGGCATCACTGGTGCTCATAGTGAAGAAAAAAGATGGCTTGAATCAGGTGGTTATTGACTATTGCAAACTCAATAATGTAACAAAGAAGGATTCCTACCCTCTTCCACGGATTGACGATGCATTAGATTGATTGGGAGGAGCATACTATTTCTCAGCCATGGATCTGATCTTGGGTACTGGCAGATCAAATTGCCATCAGTGGAATGGAAAAAATGTGCTATCATCACATCAAAAGGATTATTCCAACCTACTTGCATGCCACAAGGGTTGTGCAACGCCATGGCTATGTTCCAGCATGCCATGGATACGATTCTAGGTGATTTAAAGTTGTCCTGCATTTTAGTTTATCTTGATGATATCAACATGTTCTTGCGGAATGTTTACTGAACACCTTGGCCATTTGGAACAAGTGTTCTGACGCCTCGCTGCTGCTAATATCAAAATCAAGCCTCAAAAGTGCCATTTCTTTAAGGAGCAATTGGAATACCTTGGGTTCATCATGGATTCAAATGGGCTTAAACTGCAGCCAGCTAAAGTGGAAGCAATAAGCAAGATGACCCGCCCAGGTAGCAAGTGGGACATTCAAGTGTTTCTGGGGATGGTTGGGTATTACCGCTGGTTCATTCCCAATTTCAGTTGTATTGGGGCCCCACTTTTCGAGTTGCTGAAGAAAAACGCTTCTTTTGATTGGACAGAATGATGCCAGAATGCTTTTGATGTATTGCGCACTGCGTTAGCAAGCGCACCCATATTGCAATATCCCAACTTTGACAAACAGTTCATAGTGCAAATGGATGCCTCTCTCTCCGCTATAGGGGCAGTATTATCTCAGAAGGACGATGATGGCGTGGAGCATCCTGTCGCCTTCTGTAGTCAAAGTTTGAGCTGTCATGAATGGAACTACACCATTACTGAGTGAGAATGTTTAGTGGTAATTTATGCTTATAAACAGTTTTGTGTATATCTGCATGGGGTACAGATTCCAAGTCATAACGGACCATGCTTCCTTGCGTTGGTTGCAGAATCTGTGTGAGCTGGAAGGGCGACTTGCACGTTGGGCATTAAAGCTCCAAGCATATGATTTTGAGATTGTACACCGTCCTGGAGCTAAACACCAAAATGCAGATTGTCTCTCTAGGCTGCCAACAGTTGCAATCACAGCGGATTTAGCTGACATAATGTATGAGAAGATGGTGGTAAATAAATACCAGGATGAGCTGCCGCATGTGATCAAGGTACTAGATGGACTTAGGGCGGATACCTTTCTATGTGAGGGAGAACTATATAAGCGGATTGGTGACATGACGTTGAGTTTCCCTAAGCCTTTGGCCCAACCTGCGATAATTATGGATGCTCATTGGGCTGTAGGCCATGGAGGATTGCGGAAAACACTGGAGATGTTGTGACCCTGATACTACTGGGAGAGCATGCATTACAATGTATTGGAAATGATTAGTTGTTGTCATCAGTGTCAAGTGGAAAAACCATTCCATAAGAGAACCATATACCAGCTGGTCAAACCCTGGTTCACCTGGCACACCGTTTCTATTGATGTAGTAGGACCTCTGCCAACTAGTACCAATTGGTCCAAATATATTATCATCGCCATAGATCATCTGACTCGATGGGTGGAGGCCAGGGCCATCAACAATTTGGGCGCGGTCACTACTGCCAAATTCATCATGGAGTGTGTTGTACAGCAACACAGCTGCCCGCAATTCATTTTAATGGATAATGGAACCAATTTCACTTCACACATTCTGCCAAAGTTGAACGAGCTGATGGTGATCTGTGGGGTTTTGACCACCCCATATCATCTGGAATCTAATGGAATGGTGGAGCGGGTTAATGGAACCTTGGTGAACATCCTCCATAAATTGGTAAATGATTGACTCTCAGAATGGAGCGCCCTCCTACCCACAGCTGTATTTGCATACAATATAAGCTATCATTTGTCTACTGGTAAGAGCCCATTCCAACTGTTGTATGGTCAACATCCAGCTTTGCCTGCCTTGCTTTATTCGTGTGTAGAGGATACTGGTGGAGTGGACCCCCAGCGTTATTTGAAGACCCTTACATATACGTTGATCAAGCTACAATTGGAAGCCTATTCCACCAGTTTGGCTAAGAAGATTCGCGATCAGGCTGCAGATCAGAAGCGACAAAGTGGACTTCTGCTGAACTCCATAGGAGACCATGCTTTATTCCATGATCAGCATGGTTTTGGAAGGAAAAAAAGCTTTCTAACATCTGGGTTGGTCCATTTGAGATAATTGAAAAGAAGGAATGGATGTTTACACCATCAAGGAACCTTGCGGGGGGTCAGATCATCAACTGAGCTCACGCGAAGTTCCTTGAAGCCTACAAACAGTGAGAGCATATCGTCCAGTCAAAGGGGGGGGGTAATGTCAGGAAGTTAATATGACTGGATGATACACTAACCATACAATGGATTGAAAGGGGAATCAGGACAAGCCTCGAGACTAACAAAGAGAAGTATATGAATAATAATTGATTGAAATGTCAACCAATCGGCAAGAATGGGATATTGCACTGAGATTAGGATAGATGAGAATTTTGAATCAAAAGAAAGAAACGAATATAAGACACCAAGCTGAGGATGCATACGGCTTGTGGAATTGAGATATATTAAGAGTTACAGATTGAATTGAAGGGGGTTCATTTAAAAGTAGGTTGTTTTTGAAAGGTCTGCATATTAACAATAATAAAGGTCAAAATAAAGGGCGATAGCTCCGTGTGAGAAGTTATTATTTTAATTAAAAGAATCAGCGATCTTCATATCATCTGATTTGGTTGCCCAGTGGCTAATACCCTGTGCAAACTGGCTCAGAGGAATCAAGACTATACGCTGAGAATAACACTCCTTAAGGTTCTGCAACCAGCGTAACAAAGAATTATTTGTTATGACTTTAAACTTCACCCCATGAAAATACACCCAAAACTGCTTATACGCGTAGATCACCTCAAAGCACACCCACTTGGTCACAGTATAATTTCGTTCTTGGCTGTTCAGCCTCTGACTGCAATATGCTATGGGGTGCTCATCTCCCTCATAGTCTTTCTGAGATAGGACCAACCCTATAGCAGAAAGGGATGCATAGTTTGAACTATGAACTCTTTATTGAAGTATGGATAGTGTAACACTGGTGCACTGATTAGTGCCATTCAAAGTGTATTGAAAGAGCAATGACAACGTTTTTTAAGGAGAGTGTCTATAACTCACCCATTTCCAGCATGGAAGTGCACGGTGCACAGGTCCAATGCTAGGAAACTAGTCAATAATACAAAAGTTATTAAATCCCAGAAGAGGATTCTTAAACTATATTAACTTAGGACGAATAGGGTTATTAAGAAAGGGAAATAAAAAGGAAGCAACGCGGTGCATGAGGTTGTAGGGGATAGGCGCCCGAGGTTGGAGGGACCCTGGGTGGCCCAACAATGCATGGGCGGATAGATTCAGCATTGTTAATATTAAGTTGTTGACGTTGCGCAAGACCTCCTCAAAGAGGTCTGCACAGGATTGTCCCCAATAAAATAAATAAAAACTTTGTACTAAATGAGGATTTTATTATAGGGGAGATGTCGACCAATGGGAGAAATTGGTCTTGAAATAAGATATTTAAGGGATTTTGGGAAAACAATCAATCAATGGAAGTGGGTCCCAGCTGTGGTGAGTCAATAGATGCACACTTCCATCAGGCAATACTCTATACTGGGTAATTGACCAAACTTGGGTAATTGATTGTAGGAGCAGCTGACCTGAGCTCAAAATATTAAAACTAAACAGGTTTCAATATCCCATTTACCCAAAAACTGAAGCAAACTGTTATTATTCATAACAAAGATATTCATTTTAACGCACATGCTATTATGAAGAGCCAAGCTACTCCAGCATTCCTGGGACCAACCTGGACATACCTCGTCTCCACCCAGCGTTAATCTAAGGTATACTTGAGATCAGGGAGACCATCCAACTTCACCTTCTTGGCCTTCTGATATGCAGCTTTGTCCCTTGGATTGGTTCCCATGATCATGTCATTTTCTAGCCATGACATTACCATCTCCTTCCTTCAGGGCTCAACCCCCCTCCAGGAGCTTGCGCCAGGGAAAAGTTCTTGTGGGCAGGAGCCAAATTCATGGAGACAACGGCTTTCTTTGGTTGAGATCCAGCGGCCTGGGGGAAACGCTTATGGAAAGCTTCAATCAGGTCTTAGCATGCACACAGTCACGCTCTGGCACCCATCTGTTCTCTGAAGCATTAAAACCCTTCCAAGATACCAGGTACTCAAGCCTTCTTTTAACTCGGCGGGAGGCTACTATTTCATCTACTTCCCACTCTGGCGCCCCATCCATGAGATAAGCCTCAGGAGTCTCAGGTGGGGGGCCCTCAAACAACATCAATTTGCTCTCAAAAGACAGAAAATATCTGAAACAAAGAGGGGAGATCTAACTGGTATGAGGCATGGCCCACTTTTCTAACAACGCGGTAAGGGCCAATCCTCTTTGGCCCTGGCTTCTTGCATGGCTGCTTGATAGGGATTTTACGAGCATCAAGCATTACGAGATCCCCTTCTTTGTATGCTGAACCCACCTCAATGCTTACCATCCGCGTTCTCCTTATATATTTTCATTGCCGCCTCCAAACTCGTGGAAACCCCCTGGTGTACTTTCTTGATAGTCTTTGCAAAGTCCATCACTACTTCAACTTTGGATACACAGCTGGGCTCCATATTATAGGCGGGGTAAAAACATGGTTGGTGAATAAAGGAGAACAACCAATTGAAGAATGCAAAGTGTTGTTGTAGCTAAATTGGGCCATAGGGAGGTGAGAACCCAATCTGAATGATCCGTGACGGTGTAACACTGCAGAAACTGTTCCAAGCACTGGTTCACTCGTTTAGTCTGACCATCTGATTGGGTGTGATAGGCAGTTGAACGGCAGGGGAGAATCTAGATAGTTTTACACAATTGTTCCCAAAAGATGGAGGTAAGCTGGGGTCCCCAGTCACTGATAATTTCTGGGGGAACCCCTGAAGCGCAAACACATGACTGACAAAGAGCCTAGCCATCTTAGCCGCGGTTATTGTATTTTCGCAAGAGATAAAGTGGGCGAACTTTGTAAAACGGTCCACCACCACCACGATGGCATCATAACCATCAGAGACAGGTAATTCCACAATGAAATCAACAGATAGGGAAGTCCAGGGCCCTTCAGCCCTTTATACTGGAACCAGCAACCCCGCGAGGGACTGGCAATTTTGTTTCATTTGGTTGCAGACTAGGCACTCCTTACAATTTCTGGAAACTTGCGCAGCTAACTCCTTCAAAAAGTAAGTTTGGCAAACTAGTTCTAGAGTTTTCTCCTTCCCAGGATGTCCAATTGTGATTCCATCATGATGGTCGCAGATGATTTCCTTGCGCAGTGGTCCAGTATGAACCCATAGGCGCCCTGAAACTACACCATCTCCTCCTTTACGCAATAACCCTTGGTTAGATTCTCCTAATTCAAAGCGCTCTTAGCAAGAACCATAGTATATTCGGCTGATAATGGCTGAGAAAGGACTGCCTTTATGAACACATTGTATTTCTCTGCATTTTTCAGAGGTGCAAGCGCTGGCATGTTGGACGTGGAAGCGGAAAGTTGAGATAAAATCTTTCTTAGTGGAATCATCAACTGGGTGATATGAACCTCTACCTCTTTGAATCAGGAGCTAAAGCAGGGTTGCAGCTTAAAGCATCCGCCAAACCATTCTACTTGCCCTTGATGAACTCATAAGGAAATGCGAATTGGGCAAAGGTCTCATGCCAATGGGTCTGCCGTGGGGTTTGACATGAGGAGCGCAGTAGTACATCAAGGCACAGTGATCTGTACGTATATGGAAAGGTTGATTAGAGCCATGCAAGTGGTGACGCCAATATGTCAGCGCCTCCACCACTACTAGTAACTCCTTGTGATAAACGGCGTAGTTCAACTCTGGCAAAGACATTTTTCTAAAAAAATATCCACTGGATGCTCTATCCCATCTTCGCCTACTTGTAACAAGGCAGTCGCTATGGCACAGTTGGAGGTATCTGTAGACACAATGAACTCTTTGGAAGGGTCAACATGGCGAAAGACAGACATGGACAACAGGGTGCACTTCACTATTTGGAAAGCGTCCTCCAAAATTGAGGACCACTGAAGCACCTTTGCACCACTAGCCTTATATAAGGGAGCTGCCACCTTGGAAAGATATGGCATGGACTTCTTGAGAAATGTACACGTCCCCAAAAAGCTTCTCAATTCCTTGACGGAGGTGGGGCGTGCCACTCACAAATCGCCTTCTCCTTGTCTGGAGTTATCATGTGTCCTTGGTCAAACATAACGTTGCCCAAAAAGTGACCTGGGACTTAAAAAACTCACATTTGCTTATCTTCAGTGTAAGGCTGGTTGCCTTTAACCTCTTCACCACTTTCTGAAGGTGTACTGCATGAGACTCATGGTTGGGGTAAAACACCATGATATCATCCATGTAAACAACCGCGCATACCCCCAGCAAGTCCCCCAACGGTGCATCAATGCGGCGTTAAGAGATATCATGTTCATTTTTAAGCCCAAAGGGAATGACCAGAAACTGGAAAATCCCATTTCTGGTATATAGGTGCGGTTAATCAACCTTGTCCCTTTGTAATCCGAATCTGATTAAAAGCATTGAGGAAATCCAGTTGGGAGAAGACTTTAGCCTTCTCTATGTAGCGTGCAAACTGAGAATCTAAATAGATGGGATGGAGATCTGGTACAATGACGTTGTTTTGGTTCTCATAGTCTACGCTTGGGCATAGAGTACCATCTGCCTTCTCAACAAAGAGAAGTGGGGAGCATACAGGGGAGGTACGCTGAAAAATAGTGCCTTTGGCTAACTGCTCTTCAACTTAAATTTAAATCTATTGCGAGGAAGGCTGACCATGGGACTGACACTTCTGAATTTGACCCAAAAGGAACAGAACTTAGTAACAGGGAAGGCACCCCAGAGAAGCGATGCTATCTCTTGTTGCCAGCGGAAACGCCACTATGGGGAGGGGAGGGAACATGTGAAGGGGCCGTAGCCACAATTGAACACGTGTGTAGGAAAGGGTCTGATTTGATGATCCAAACTGGGAACCAGGAGGAGACCAGGTGTCAGTGACGCGGTGGGAGGTATCCAAACATCCACGCCTGAAAGTGGTCTACCAAATGAGACCGGAATCTGTGGACAGCTTCTGGGAGGGTGGGGATGGAGCTTGCGATGGCATCCAAGACAATCGTGTGGATAGTCCACATGGCGATTGCCACCACCAGAGCACGGAGGGAGGGTGGAAGGGGGGAGGCCATTGATAAGGTAAACATATCTCTTGACAGACTGAAGGGATGTGTTTGATCCTGGCCAAGAAGACGTTGAACTTCGCGCCATATCACTTTAGAGGTAGGACACTTCTCCATGCGGTGGAACAGCGTTCCATACTGGCCACACACGACGCAGGATGAGTGTAAAGCGTTAGAGCGCTCAGCCGTATGGTACACCCGCCTCAGACAGCGCCACACATGGGAGCAGACTTGAGGCTGCAACAGAGGATGGTGTGCGTATTTCCAAATATTCTTCTGAGTCTCAATGGAGTAAGGGATGTCCATCATGTCCAGGTAGTCCACCCTGGATAGGACATGGGGGCGTGTGAGGATCACGCCATCTTTAATGGGTAACCCCTGTACCTCTTGTGTGAACTGAGGAGAGGGGCGGCCTCTCTGGGCTGTGTGTCCGCTAATACGAATTCTCCACTCAGCTCTCTGCATGGAGAGGAGGATTCGTTTGTAGTGGGTTTTAGTCCCATGAGGACCTGTGGCCGATGGGTGTGAAGCCAGGTATTTCATCAAGAAGTGAGGGTTCAATGGATTGTTAAGGCCCAAGGCGCGGGAGAAGTTGGAGCAGGCTGCGCGGGACCAGTGTAGGGAGGGGAGCGTAGGGGCGGTGACAGCCGCAACCCAGGTGCCCAGGAATTTGGCAGCATGGGCTTTGAAGTCAAGCAGGCCCATGCCGCCATGATGATGAGGGCCAAACATGACCTCTAGCCGTACTGGTGGTGGGCGGCCTGACCAAAGCCATCCTTACAGAAGGGCATACAAGGATTTGAAAAATTCTGGGGAGAAGGGGATGGCGTGGGCTCCAAACCAAACTTTGGTGAGGAGCATATAGTTGGCTAAAACAACCCTGTCAGTAAGGGAAGTAGGGTGGGCTCTGAGGGAGGCGATGCGTTTTGTCACGTTGTCTAAAATATGATTTTCCATTACTGCTGATGCATACCCGCCTGCCTCCACCCACACGCCCAGATGGCGGACAGGCCCTATGGTAGGGCGTGGCATGAAGGGGAGCACTAGTGGGGCGGTGTGGGGTGAGCAGGGAGGGCGAGCACGTGTGCGAGTAGATGGGCTGGGCTGGGCGCTGGTTGCTGGGGCCCAGCAGGTTTGATGCCGACCAAGGAGGATGATTTCAGTTTTGGAAGCGTTCAGTGCAGCATTACTTACCTGGGAATACTCCTGGATGAGAGCTTTAAGCGCGCGTGCATCTTTATTAGATACCCCTACCACACAGTCATCTGCAAACGCCATCATCTTGACTGGGGCTCGGCCTGGTACATGGACCCCAGTGAGTTGGGCATTCACGTTTTGAAGTAGTGGGTCAAGGCTGAAGTTGTATAAGAGTGGGCTAAGGGGGTCCCCTTGTCGTAGGCCCCTTTGAGGGCGGACTACTTCTGTTAGGAAGCCAAGGCCACGCACTACCATTGTTGCAGATTCCGTGAGCAGCATTACCCAGTTGATGAAGCGAGGGGGTAAGCGGAATTGATGGAGGCAGGCCCTGAGGTATTCCCTAGTTTACTCTATCATAGGCCTTCTGTTGGTCTAAGAATACAAGTGCTCCAGAGGTTGTGGACTGGCATGCGTTAGCCACAGAGTGCACGTTGTCCCAAATCGACCTTCTGGGTATGAAATGAATTGTTCTGGGGAGATGGTGGCAGATGCTACAATCCTTAATTTTTTTAGCCATGATTTTAGTTAGAAGTTTTTTATCCATGTTAGTTAAAGAAATGGGGCGCCAGTTGGCTAAGTCTATCTTGTCCCCTTTCTTAAAGAGTGTAATGGTGAAGGCCTCTTGTCCTCCTGGTAGGAGGCGCGATTCCAGAAGGCTCTGGTTGTGAGGCAAGCAGCAGTGGGGATATATATTTGAAGTACTTTTTATAGAATTCATATGGAATGCCATCTGGGCCTGGGCATTTCCAATTTGGTGCACCACGGATGGCTGTCCATAGTTCATTTGGAGTAATCAAATTCATTATTTCCGGGTATCAGGAAATGGTGTGGATGGGGGTTCAGTCAAAAAATTCTGCCACTTTGGCCGCCTGAATTTGTCAGATTGGTATAACTTGGAGTAATACTTTTGTATTTTGATTGCCACTTCAGCTGGCATATCCACGACGGAAAGATCTGATCTTCGCACCTGTGTGCAGGCCATGCTCTAGCGTGGTGCAAAATTTTTCATAAAAAAATATGCGATGCACTTGTCACCCTCTGTAATGCATTTGGCCCTGTACTGAACACAAACCTGATGTTTGTGTTGCCTTTTGAGCGCGTTGAGGTAGACGGCTGCCTCCGCCCACTTCTGGCCCCATGCAGGGCTGTAGCCTGTGACTTGGATGTTGGACTCCAGGTGTGCCAACTCTGCTAGAGCGCGCGAAATGACAGCCAATGTGGCTTGTGAGCATTGGGAGGAGAGGTGGCGAGAGTGGCGGATGGTATCCTCTTTGAAGGCTGCCCATGTGGAGATGGGGTCCGCGCAAAACGGTGTAACAAACTCTTTTGCCAAAGTTGCTGATTCCACCCAAGTAGAAAATTCTGGCGATGCAAGTTCAGGAGGGCGGAGTTTGCACCAATTTGGGGCCTTAGTCACTGTGACAGGTAGGTGGTAGGTTATTGAGACCAGCCAGTGGTCAGAGAATTCAATTTTTGTTGTTTGGAAGTGGGAAAGTGAGGTTGGAATTTCGCTGGCGTGAGGATAAGGTCTATGCAGGTCATGGACCTTAATTGGCTGTTGTGGATGTGGGGGCGCGTCATGTTTTCGAGCAGTGGGGCTTGCTGTGGCAGCGCGTCCATTAACCCAAGGGTGGCCTTTAGAACGCGAAGTTCTACATGACCTTGGGGGGCGTGGGAGGAGAAAGGCCAACAGCCGTGGGTGTGTTTAGCCAACAGTTCATGTCGCCAACTATGAAAGGGTCTGGGGGTAATGGGAGGGATTTGACCAATGAGAAAATTTCCTGACGCTCTCATGCACAGATTGGGGCATAGATGTTGATGATAGCATGCGCCACGTTGGCCCACAAGAAAGTGACAACAAGGACTCAGCCATTGAGGAAGGATTCTGATGATAGAAATTTGAAAAAATTATTTTTCAAACTAGCACCCCACAGTGCTCTGACCAAAAGGATAGGGAAGGGAGGAGCATGGTTTTCCAAGCATCCTTGGAACCTCACGGACAGTGGGACTCCTGGATGGCCAGGATATCCACGGGTAAATTTTTTTTATAAAAAACTCAGTTTCCTAGCCTGAAATGGTGAGGCCTTGAGTCTAACGATATTCAACATCCCTAAAATGAAGGTTTCCCCCATTGCACCTTAGGTGCGAGGGGGTGGGCACCTGGGCCCACTAGCCTCCTCTAGATCCCTATGGGCCTTCACAGCAGTGCAGGTGTTTGCAGCAACGCTATCAGTAGTTTTGTTAATTCTAGCAGAAAGGTTCGCGTTGGCTTTTGCCTTCACTTTTTATTTCCTTGACGTCGAACAAATTTTTTGAGGTGCAGATGAGTTTGGTGCACCAACGTTCAGGTCAAAAAAAAATTTCTGGTAGGTTGGACCTCAAGTCAGTTTCAACTGGAGCTTGGTTGCAAAGATCAGGTGAGATTGAGTCACCCATCGGATCCTCAGATTGGATGGCCCAATCAGCATGGGCTTCCCAATCTGATTGGTTGAGGGATTCCCAATTTGCTTCTACCACGAAGGCTTTGATATCCTCCTAGCATTGGGAGTGTGGGATAATGGTGGTGACTTTGGCCGCTTCCTTGGCCGCAGCCCTGTGGGCCTGCTTGGCCTTCTTCCACTCTTTCAGGGAAATAGGTTTTACCAGTAGGTAGCAGCCTTGTGCTCCCCACGGGAAAGCCTCTTTGGTGCTTGTGGTTGGCTCATAGTGCGCCTCTCCACTGGCCATGGCTGCCAAGGGGTGCTCTTGGAATGTGATGCCCTCCTTGGTGGGGCATGCATGTGCCTTATGGCCAAACACGCCACAGTGGGTGCAGATGGGGGGTGCGCTGTCCACGGTTACCCGGAAAGGGTGGGTGGTATGCCCTTCAATATTGATATATGTGGAGTGTGGGATCTGGGTTAGGTCCTTCGCAATCTCCTCAGTTGGGGTCAGAACTGTGATGGCATCACTGGTGCACAGGTGTGGCATCAGCATAAAGCGTTGCATCTCGAAAGATTGTATTTCGCCATATATAGTGAGACCATCTTTCAGGTGCTGCTCCAAAACGGCATGTTTTACCATAGTAGGCAAAAAGTCAAACGTGAGGAAAATTTGGTTGGATTTTGTTTATCTGGTGCATTTGGTTTCGATGAGCTGTTGCCCTTTGGGGAGGTTGATCACTACATGCACCGCAGAAGCTTTGTCTGCTGCCTCCTTGTTTTTGAAACTGAGGTCCAGCCAACCGCGTGACATGGAGTGAGGTGCAACATACACCGCAGTTGGAAAAAAAGTGTGCACATCCCCACAAAATTTTTCCCATAAAGCTGTTTGTTGGATGTCCAGAAACACAAGGACCCCATATTCCACTGACAAGAGTGGTTGGGAGTGCGGCGTGTTGATGTACTGGTTGCATCGCGCTTACCAAGTGAGGTTTTCTGGGGAAATAGTGACCGCCAGTTTTTTATTTTTTTTCTATTCCACTGGTTTCTCTGGGGCGTTTTTGAACGTTTGAGGCCGCGGGCCTACCACCTGCTCCTCTTACCTTACTTGCCCAACTGCTCCCTGACTTGGGCGCAGACTAATCTCCTCTGTGAGATTATCAGACTAGAATCAGACTTGAATTTAATAAGTTGCAAAAGTGATTGCAACGAGAGAGAAAAGTTTGCTAACTGCTCCTAAACCTACACATTTAAAGCCTCTTCCTCCCAGACAGTCAATGGGTAAATGGATAAGATATACGCACCAGATCTACAGTGAACTTGAACACATAATTGAATTCAAATGATCAGGTAGTGCATTAGCTGAAGCTGCATCAAACGAAGATTCCAACCCCTCCAACCAGGAGGGTAGGGGAACCTTCACCAAGGGCTTTAGTAATGGGGCCAGACTGAGAGGATAAATTCTGGGCCAATGGGGCAAGTTGCCTTGAAAGTTGGCTTCCGCAAAAGGGACCACCAACCTGTGACCATTCTTCAAAGATAAGGATAGGGTATTTTCTTCAAGTTCGTCCTGACTTCAAACTTTCGCCACCATTCTAAGACCCAAGATGATAGGGTACAAGAGATTTTTGATAGCTTGAAAGTGGTCAGTCAAATGATAGTTGACAACTTGATATTCCACTAAACCCCTAATTTTCAGTGTGGGAATGCCTTGGAAAGACCTCCTCTAACCATTCCACCTGGTATATAACTCAGCTTAAAGTAGTCGGCCAGGATTTGGTCCATAAAATTTTTAGAGGCTCCAGTATCCACCAAAATGGCAGTGCTGATCTTTCCTAAAGGGGATGAAAGGGTAGCAGTCAGTAGAAGATACCCCGAATGGTCTTTATATAAAGCAGAGAACGCCAGAACTTCACCAACAAACACTATTTCAGGGTCTACCATTCCCCTAGGAAACATTTTTGAATCATAAAATGGGGAAAAATTTAACCACTCTTACTACTGAGGCCACATATGCCCCCATATTTTCTGCTGGTGCATAAACATTTTCATACTTAAAAGTAATTTCTTTTCCTCCTCCTGTGTTCTGCGGATCATGGTAGGGGACAGGAGGGTTTTTTCATGCTTTATTCCATATACTGGAATGGGTTTTTCTTTAAAATCATAAGAAAAGAGACCTGCTCGGTAGTATTTGGAATAAAGATGTTATAAAACTCCTTTTGAATCATGAATGACCCTATGCCGCTTTTGACAATGGGTTGAATGACGTGGTACAAGGCCAACACCACCAGGCCCTTCAGCAGCAATCCAACTGCACCATCCAAATGCAGTTCTGAGGAAATCACTATTTAGTGGTGTCAATTTTATTAAATTCAGTGGAAAGTCAGGGAATCACAACTTGCAGATTGTAAAGCATCCATGTCCACTGGGTACAAGCAAGAAGGGTAGGTACTTTCTGATCAGAGATAGCAAAAAATGCTGGTGTGCTCCAAACCTTGGCAAAGTGCACAACCAGGGGTGTACCCCAATGTGGCCGTGATCACCTGCTGGCTCCCATTGTGTGCACTTCACAAAAGTCCCACACAGAAAAAGTTAATGCATGTGATAGTAAGTGGTTGGTTGAATAATGTAAGGAGAGTGTTTATAACTCTCCCGTTTCCAGCATGGCGGTGCATGGTGCACAGGGCCAACACTAGGAAACTAGTTGTTAATACTAAGAGTTATTAAAGCCCGGCAGAGGATGCTTAAACTATAATAATTTAGGACAAATAGGGTTATCAGGAAAGGGAAAACTCTAAAGGAAACAACACGGTGACTGAGGTTGTAGGGGGTAGGCGCCATAGGTTGTAGGGACCCTGGGTGGCCCAACAATGCATGGGCGGATAGATTCAGCATTGTCAAAATTAAGTAGTTGATGTTAAGCAAACCTAATCAAGGAGGTTCATGCACAGGATTGTCCGCAATAACATAAATAAAAAACTTTGTACTAAATAAGGGATTTATTTTAAGGGAGAAGTCAACCAACGGGAGATAGTGATCTTGACATAAGATATTTAAGGAATTTTGGGAAAATAATCAATTGAGGCAAGTGGGTCCCAGCTGAGGCGTGCCAATGGATGCACGCTTCCATTGGGCAATACTCTATACTGGTTAATTGACCAAACTCGGGTAATTGATTGTAGAAGCAGCTGACCTGAGCTCAAAATATCAAAAACCAAACAGGTTTCGGGACCCCATTCACCCAAAAAACCAAAATGAACCATTATTATTCGTAACAAAGCTAGTTTGTTTAATGCGCCTGCTATTATGCAGGGCCAAACTTCTCTAGCATTCCTGGGACCAACCTGGGCATACCTCGCCTCCACCCAGCGTTGATCCAAGGTATACTTGAGATCAGGGAGAACATCCAAAATCACTTTCATGGCCTTTTGATATGCAGCTTTGTCCTTTGGATTGGTTCCCATGATCATGTCATTTTCTAGCCATGAAACATATCGTCCATTCAAACACATCATCCTTTTTTGATAACTCTGACAGCGGTCCTCCAATACAACTAAAGTTGGGTATAGAGTGTCAGTAGTAGCTGACCATTTTATAAACACATGTATGTCGCACTTACTATTTGGCGTAGTCATTTTTTAGATAGCCTCTACCCTGGCTGATTGAGGCTTTAGCACAGTCGCATCTACTACAAACACTAGGTACTCCAGCTGATCCTTAAAGAAATGACATTAAGAGGCTTAATCTAGATATTGGCTTCTGCAAGTTGGTGGAAGACCTCCTCCAGGTGGGTCAGATGCTCGGAGAAAATATCTAAAAAGAAATTATTATTGTTAAGGTACACGAAAAGCATGACAGCTTCAGGTCACCAAGAATGATGTACATGGCCTGCTGGGACATAGATGGGGTATTACATAGCACTTGAGGCATACAGGCTGGTTGGTAAAGCTTCTTGGACATACAATGGCGCATTTCTCCTTTTCCACCACGGGAAACTCAATTTGCCAATAACCAGATATTATATCCATCACTGAGAAGTGACGAGCTCCTCACAACCAATACAAGGCATTGTTAATTCATGGAAAAGGATATGAGTCATTTTTTGGTAATGCTGTTGAGTTTCTGGTAGTTTATTATTACCCAGTTGGTGCCATCTTTCTATTTGAAAATCAGAACAGGTGAAACCCACAAACTTTTTGATGGTTCAAGATTTCCTTGTTTGAGAAGCTTTTCAATCTCCTCAGTTACTACTTCCTCCACGGCCCTAGACCAGTGGATCAGCCGCTATCTGATGAGGGGTTGATCCCCAGTGTTCACTTGATAGACCACTTCCCATGCGCACCCTAAATCATGGTTGTCAATGGAAAAGATTTTCAGGTATCTTTCAAATAAAGCTATTGCCTGATCTATCTGTGATTTCAATAACCTGGCTAAGTTTTTGCGTAGTACATTAACATTACACTGATCAGTGGTTCAAGGGTAGACCAAATTCATCCAGAGACCCAAACTCTTGAACCTGAAGGACCTCCTCCACTGAGGACATTTGTAAAAACGCCACTATTTGGTGTTGGTGGACTTGTATGGGTTCATGCTGTAGGTTGTTATCGAAATCTTGATCCCCCCATGACCAAGGAGAATATATTCTGATCCCATGTGGGGCTCAAACCGTGACTGCTGATAAAGCCCAATGATCTCCTCATAAAGCCCAGCTGTCACTTCCACCTCTAACTCAATGTCTATTATTACTAGGTGTCTAGAGGGGATGGATACAGCTCTAGCAGCTCTGAGAGGCAGCCCTTAAAATTCATATATCTGCTGGTGGAGGGCCCAGGTTTTGCCCTTTAGTCGATGGTAGTGCACTGGAATTACCCTGTCACTATAGAAAAAGTTGATATAACACATTTGCACCGGATCCTTCAGCACTCCTCTGGAGGTAAATTAAATTGGGATCTGCTGCCCCAAAATTTCTAAGGTCTCTTCCGTCATATCAACAACCGCCCCATAGTGTCACATGAAAGTGGTTCCAATTAACAGGTCATTATTACCGTTCAGTGACACTATCTCTGAGGCTACCACAACAATTGAACCAAACAACAACAGAAGTACACTGTACGCTCACTCAGAGATTGTATTTTCCGCTCCAGCGGTTCCATGCACCATATTGTGGTCCACATCAGTTTTGTGTCAGCTTCACCACAACTTGGTGGAAACAATGTTGAATGGAGCGCCCATATCTATTATAGCGCGAACCCAAGTTTTTGCTACAACAATGTCACAGTATATACATTCAGAATAAGAAGAATATTGACTTTTTAACACGTGGACATTTAAGATGTCTCATTTTTCAAGAAAGCTGGTAATCCCCTCACTGACGTTGGGAAACTCTTAGACGATAACATCTACTGGAAGAGCAACATTTTCACCATTCAGGGAATGGCCATCAGCGGCGGAATCTAGCCTGTCTGAAGAAGCTTTATCAAACATTTGGCAGGCGTAAGGCTTTGGTTGCTCTGGAGTCCTTCTTCCGCTGCAATCTGAGCTTGTTCCCATGTCAGTACATTTACTCTTCTGACTGGCTTATGATATAAAGTCCTGTTGTCATATTGAGTGACATTAGCTGAAAATAGTACAAATTGGTTCAGGTGGGACGTCTGGGGTTGGAATAGCGGAGATATAGAGTCCTGTATTCACTTTGCTACATTATTTCCCTTGGTAGGATTGGTCCTAGTGTATATAGTGGACATGACGGTTGGGGAAACTTTAAGCCAGATGACCAGGGTGGCTGCATCTAAAACAATTCACCACATAGGATCCACATCATTGGTTCTCATAGAAATTCCAGGCCAATAATTTTGTTGATGTTTGGCGTAATCAGGGCCATGTTGGTAGGGCAATTGCTGATGTTTAGCGTAATTAGGGCCATATTGGTAGTTAAGCTGCTTACAATTTCCTAAGAAGGAACAGAGAGGAAGTCATACTGATGGGGTAAAACGACCTTGGGTGGGCGCGTGATTACAATAAGGCTGGGGGTCACTAGGCAGAATTGGTACAGGATGGATGGATTTCCCTGAATAAGAGGGTCCAGCTATGGCGGTGGTGTATTTCCGCTCTGTATTGGGGGGAGTGAAGTTACAGATATTCCCTGCAAGAACTGAATAATTTTGATTAGGGGACGTCGTTGTCCAGTATTAGAGAAATGACATTGTGAAGCGCATGGTTTGGCTTCACTGCGGAGGTCATTGCAATGCACATGTTGGCTTCTGGTAAATAGCCTGTCCCAATTCACGTGAGCTTCCACCATAAATTGGTCAGGAACTCTGTGAGGGTCTCATTATTTTGTAATGTAATGGTCAGAAACTCAGCTTTAGGATGCGCCATCTTTGAAGTACCACCAAACAACTGCAACACAGTTTACTTAATTTCATGGTAATTAACAGAAATGCTTGGAAGGTAGCAGGTAACTTGGTCGTCACTTCCAACGTCCAAGGCAGATATCCATAGTTTAGCCTTCTGCTGATCAGAGGCTCCTTCTACTGCAGATTCAATTTTTTGAAGAACCCATGAATTTTTCCATTGCAGTCAAATGGGGGTAGCTTTTTCAATGCAGACCTCATCCTCCCACTAATAACTGAGAGCCTTGGTAGTGCATTGCGGATTTGTATGTGACCCATACCTGGAATCTTGAGGAGGGCAGGCTCAAAAGTCCCAGATGCTATTGGGGTAGTTTAGGGCTCTTCAGCGGGAAGGATGGCCATTACGCTAGTTGCATATAAGAGTAAAAAGATCCTTCCCAATCGCCCCCTTGTTCTTCTGCTTCCAAATGGGGATGAGGCAAGTAAAAGGTAGGCGTTAATTTCTGCTCCATGAAGTGTAAACACTCAGTAGTTTCATCCAGTTGATTGACGAGCTGCCTGTTCTGCTGTTCAACTATTCACAGCTGACTAGATGCACTATCATGTTGAGTTATTACTTCATCACGCTCCTGAAGGATATCCTCCTGCTTTTTAAAAACGGCGTTCACAGTAAGTTTGATTTTCATGGTCTCAGCCAGCGCAGTTGTTTGGTATGATTCCCCTAGGATGAAGACCATGATCGTGGATCGGAGTTTTTGGTTGATATTGGTGGTTGTTCAATGGGCCCCCTGTAGTAAGCACCACTGTTATAACTTCAGTGGAATTGTTGAGATACGCCAGGGAATTTTGCACAGGGTCAAACTCACTGAGCAATCAGACAGATGATATAAAGATTGTCATCCCTCAGATACACTTAAAAATATAATAAAATATGGAGCTATTGCCCCAGAGGACACTTTAATTACTTAATTTAATATTTACTGCAGATCCTTGCTGTTCCACTTGCTCTAACTACTAACAACTTTTTTTTCTATATTCTTCTCATCTTGATTATATCTCAGCAACTTTATGTGATACCATTTTCTCAACTTGATAATCAGTTCCGCCGTATCTTAATAGTTCTGGCAGAGTATGGTATTCAATTCTTCATTGCCTTAGTTCAATGTGATTGTACTCAATGCTTATAAAATGTTCATATTGCCTGATTACCCTTTTTGAAGGCAATCCAATAGTAATCCTAATCTGACCCAAAATCGCCTCAACTCAAGGCGCTTGAATAATAGTACCTAATATTATGGTCAGTGGATTCTCCCAAATCCGCCGTAGCTATTTCAGGCTTATTGTCCAGTCATATCAGAATCTCAACAGTATGAAAGCCTCTTTTTCAGGCTGAAAAGTTAAAGTTTTGGGCTACTTTTGATTTTGCTCTACCTATACCTGAACGCAATAATTATTTATTCATTGAGACTATTTTGATGATATAATTTAAAAGCTTCTAGGTAAGATCTACTTGATTAAAGCCTTTAAGTTACTTGCATGCTAAGGATATACCATTCTATATGAGAAGGCCTTACAGTTCATCCACACTGGCCAGTAACAAGTTAGTCATGGGGATGGAACCCAACCTTTGCTCATTGTACATCCTACCCTTCATAACCTCCTTAAACTCATGGGATTACACATCAGGAGGTGCTTTGGCAACTGGGTCCAGTGGAAAAACGTAACACTGAAATTAGCAATTATATAAAGCTGTCTCTGCATTTGCCTGCAATAAAAAGGAGGTAATAAAAGATAAGGAAGCCTCATCAAAATTGCATAAAGTTTTATTTATAGACTCTGGAATTACTGGTATTTGGATAACCAATTAACTTATCATCTGAAACATGCTGTAGCCAAAGTATGAAAGAACATGAAATTATCCTTCACAGAGTTCACTAAAAATCTGAACCCATGAATCAGCCTGGTTATAACAGGTTCTTTTATAAGGCATCAATTAATGAATTACAATGATAAATTGAAGAGTTATTTTAATTGGAAGAAAAACAGGGGTCTATGGATCCAAGGGGCCTGAACGACTCCATGGTTCAGCTATATCCGACGTTTTAGAGGGGCTCAGGGCCCACAAGGTCCTGAAGGACCTGGAGGATTAATCAAGCGAAAGGGCCACAAGGCCCCCTTGGACCTCATGGGTCACAGCCTCTTGTTCCAAGGATGCTGATAGTACCATAAATGTGAGAACTGAAGATAATTTAGTCCTTGCATAAACAAGTAGAAGAAATAATCTGAGGGTGTGGTGTCCATCCTGATGAAATCCATATCTAACAAAAATCTTACCCTAGATTTCTTAAGGAAAATAGATAATTTGGATGAATTCCCCAAGCTCACTAATAACCCCTTTATCAAATATAGCAAACATGTTCTGGCCTCAAAGTTTGAGTTAAAAGTTGTACAGTCCAACTATAGAACAAACAAGTTAAGCTAATGGCCAACAGCACAGATTAAGAAGAATGCCAATGCAGATTCCCCTGACTGGATCTGGAACAAATTACGGGATTAAACGAATAGAGTACAAAGACAACTTGATCAAATAGCCCTCAAGTGTATGCGGAAACATTATCCTCTAAGCAATGTTAAAATGAAGCACTAGTCATTAATACTCTTTGTGCTCCTAGGGCTCTAGTATAACTCTCAGCTCTAAGTAGAAGAAATTATATGGCAAGAAAGTATTTATTTGTTCTTAAATGCTTATGTGAATGCAATGAAGGAATCTAACAATGGACATAAAGTGCAGCATATTCATTCTTGTCTCTTTATGATGTTAAAGAAATAATGAACCCTCGTTTAAGAGACTGTCAAACCTGAGCGCAAGTCAACACTACCCTAATCCAGAAGTTTGTAAGCAATCAAACTCTTTTAAGTTAGAACAAGCCCTATGGAGATTTGTCTTAACAAGGGATAAAGTCCAGTTGAAATTTCTAGATGTATCTACGAATGTGCTCAGCCTTTAATCACTAATAGCTGTATCACTTTGGATGACGTTACTACATTTATTATTTCTTCCCTTGAGCCGTGTCCTGACGTCCAGTTATACAATAATGGGCTTATGAGGAATTTATTAAGCATCAGAGATATTAAAGAAGCCCTGAAAAGATTTCCCCTTATACACTAAACAAGTTCATACTGCTTTTAGACCACCATATTGACCTCAAGTACATGGTACAAAAGAAAAGGATAAATAAAAATTATCCTGATTTTATTTCAAGGGGGAAGGCACATCGTTAGTATGCTGGTGACTTCATGCTTAGGAGGTGGAAAAGAGTTAACGGGATGAAAAAAGTCTCTATGTGATGCCAATTCTAACATGCCTCTACTTAATACTGCTTCTTTGGTTTCTTTGTCTAAAAGAACTTCCTCAATAATATCCTGAAAAATAAATTGTTTACTTATGACAATAAAGACCTTAACACAGCTTATTCTTCTTATTTGTCACCCACTTCTAAGACCTATAACCCCACGCTGCCTTGACAGGTTGTAATTTGGCTACTAAGGTCACATATACAATTCCTCAAATTCTTATGCTTGAATTCATCAATTGCGGGTTTATTATAGATTTGTAAGTATCCATAATGATAAGAATCAAGATTGGTCGCACTTTTTTGCATTATTTGGAGTTTGGAACCACTGGACCACAATGCACATAATTTATTGGGGCTATAATTTGCGTTCTATCTAATATGGTTATTTTACTCTTATTTACATCTGCTGTACACTTGACAACCCTAGTTAAGAGATGTTGCTAAAAACCCAATTACTAAAGGAATACAATGCTTTGGTTCACTGCGGTGAGGGAAATTTATCCAAATTAGGCATTTTGTCCTTTCAATTTTCAATAAACAAAGATTATCAAAGATGGCATGAAGGCCCAAACCTGTCTATTGGAGAAGGAAGAAAAGATCAATGAATTTAGATACCATATTTGAAATCCTTGTGCAGCTACAACCTTATGTAGTTGATGAAACATATTGATGCCTTTAATTTCTCAAAATCAAAGTAAATACCCATAAGATTGCAAGTCTAAGTCAACTATAGTGTTTACATTAATAACCCCCTGTTAGCTTAAGAAAAAGTTAATAAGCCAACAACCTCTCAATAAAGAAAATCCAAACTTTCCCAGGTGTTCTTGACCCTAAGTTGTTGGACCCATCTCAATGCTCTAGAAAATCAATTGACAATCCACGCATGGTGGGACCTAGCACACCTATAGCCTACTTATTCCATTACCAATAGATGAGTCTATTGAAGTTTATAACTTTGGAAGCCTTTGTAATTTTAGACTGGAGGCATCTCCCACTGTAGCCCTGATTAAGGTTTTAATAGAAAAGGTTAAATAACAAACTAAGAATAAGGTTAGTGAGTCAAAGTATATGATGATTGTCACGATTCTGAAATGAATAGATGATAAGCCCTAAGTTGTGATGGCAGAATGGATTGGATCCATCGAGTTTACTATTAGTAACAATTTATTTAAGCACCTCAAAGTAAGGCAATATTGGGTTGTTGGGGAATCACCTCAAATTAAGTGGTCATGAACTTACCAAATGAAGAATCAATTGAACCAATAAGATAAGGCGAATCAAATTACTAAGCCATAAAAGTGGTAGCAACCAAAGTCGCTATAATATAGATGAGACGAGACAATTAAGAGGGGGAGGTTGTTAATAAGTTAAAAAGAGCAAAACAGCGAGGATACTCTGTGTTTAGTATATTAAATAAAGAGTATAGTGGGAGCAAGAGCTCCATATTATTTTATTAGTTTATTTTGTTGTTTCAAAGGGCAACGATTGTCATATCATTAGGCCTATTGCTCAATGGGCCAAACCCTGTTCAGAAACCCTCATGGAATATCTTAGCGATTCCACCAATTTTATAACAGTGGTGCTCAATACAGGGGACCCATTGATCAATCACAATACCAACAACATTGCTCAGTTGCTGGCCATGTCCTATCAGGCTTTCTCTGGCAAGGAGTCTTTTCAAGACACCACAACCATTGAATATGCAGAGCTTAAGCTTGCCTTGGGTGCTGGCTCCAGTGGAAGAAGAAGTTTCTACAGGAGATTTATATAGATAAGCTGCCTCCATTTGATCACAATGGGAACATCCATAGATTTTTTAAGCGATTTGAGTTTGCAGTAAAAGGAGCTTCAGATTGACAAAAAGCCAAATTATTAATATCAACCTTGGATGTCAAAAGCGCTGACCAAGTTACTTACTATCTTCCCACCAGTTCCGCTCCCTATCAAAAGTAAAAGAAACTGTGTTGTGGTTATTTGGAGGTACTATGAAAATGGCACAGAAGAAGGCCAAGTTCTTAATCATTTAATTTCGTCATAATGAGACCCTCACTGCATTTGCTGATTGCTTTATGGTAGAAGCCCATGTGTTAATTGGTGAAGGAATTTTAACTGAATCAGATGTATGCATAGCATTGACCTCCACTGTGAAACCATACCGTGAGCTTTTCAATACCATGGCTCCATATTTAGAAGTTGGTATACCTTTGTTTAAACTCATTTAAATCTTGCGCCGGTTATCCACTACCTTCCTTCCACCCAAAATAGAGCGGAACCTTATCCTCTCCGCTGCTAGACCTTCTTATTTGGGGAATTTATCTCTTCCAGTTCAGCGTCCGTTTAGTAACCCCAAGCCTTATTATCACTACACGCCTCCTCTCAAACAGAGTTGCCACCAGCAGTGTAGCTATTAGAAAGGTCTGTTTACACTGCTCAACCCCAGCCTAACTTTTGGGGTGGCCATTTCACAACAATCATGGACGCAGATCTTATAGGATCAATTGTTTTTTGTGCAGTTGCTCTGAGCACTTGACAAGAAGTTGTCTTCATCGTCAGGTTCAATCCTTACCACAGGAACAGTACAATCAGGGAAAAGTCAGAACGGAGTAGAGATGGGACTCTCTACTTCCTCTATTCTAACTCAAAACGTCCCACTTGAACCTATCCCAGTACATCCAGTGAAAGTTTTCCAGTATGACGATGCCTTTCTATATCAGAAGCCAGGTGGGGGGTGAATGTGCGGACACAAGCGCAATTTATGAACATGGTAGAAGCAGGCCCCCATGAGCAACCAAAGCCTTATGCCTGTCAAATGTTAAATCAACTTTCTACTGATGAACCAGATTCATATGCTGATGCGCTTCTCTTAAAAGGGGTGAACGCGGCCCTCCCTGTGAACACTATTATTAAAGGATACCCTAAAGTTGGGGAGGGTATTATGAGCTTCCTTGAAAAAGGAGATGCGTTAAATGTCCATGTTTTAAACAATCAGAATGCATCTTATTCTGAGTGTACTTACTGTGACACTGTTGTAGCAAAACCCTGAGTTTATGCGATATTCAATATGGGCTCCCCAATCAACATAATGTCCACAAAGTTGGTGGCAAAGCTGGCTTTAAAGCCTGACGTGAAACAATATATGGTGTATGGTATCACAGGTGCATAAAGCACGGTCTCTGAAGGAGCGTATAGTGCACTACCTTTGTGATTCAGGTCAATTGTCATTGTAGCCCCAGCCATAGTGCTACCAAACAATAACTATGACCTTTTAATTGGAACTGCTATTATGCACCTTTTTGGGGTTGTTGTTGATATGACCACAGATACATTTGAAATTCTGGTGCAGCGGATCATAATCTACTTCGCTTCCAGCGGAATGCTAAAGGATCCGGTACACATGAGTCTCATTAACCTTGCATATTGTGATGGGGTGGTTTTGGTTTGCTATCATTGACTTAAGCGCAAGACCCGGGACCTTCCCCAGTTAAATTTACTAATATCAAGGGCTACCACTTAGAGCTGCGGGCCCTATATCTATTCCTTCTGGACACCAAGTAATCATAAACACCGAGTTTGATGTGGAAGTGCCTGCTGGGCTTTATGGGGAGGTCACTGGGCCTTATCAGCAATCTTGGCTCAAGCCCCATGTGGCCCCAAGCATTATACTTCCAGGACATGGAGAGATCAAGGTCTTGGTAGAAAATCTTCAGAATAAACTAATGCAAATCCGCTGACACCAAATAGTGGTGTACCTACATTTCATCCCAGTTGGAGAGGTCCTCCAGGATCATGAGTTCAGTTCATTGGATGAATTTGTCCTGCCCATTGAAACACAGCCTGGCGTAATAGCAGTTGTACTATGTGAAAAATTAATGGGGCTAACGGAAGATCAAAGAGATCAAGTGGAATCCTTATTAAAAAAATACAAAGAGATCTTTGCTGTTGATGATTATGATTCAGGGTGCGCTTGGGGGTTGTTCATTGGCTGGACACTGGGGATTATCCGCCCATCAGGTCTAGGCCAATCCGCTAATCAAGGGCAGCTGAAGAGGTCATCACTGCGGAAATTGACAAGCTGCTAATGCAGGGAATGCTTGAAACATCTAATAGTCCATGGGCTTCACCTGTCCTAATTGTTATGAAGAAGGATAGTACTAACCGTGTAGTAAAAGATTACCAGAAGCTTAATAGTATCACCAAAAGAGACTCATACCCTCTTCCACAGATTGGTGATGCACTGGATCGGTTAGGTGGAGCTTGATATTTCTTGGCAATAGATTTGATATCCAGTTATTGGCAGATTGAGTTGCCCATGGTGGAACAAGAAAAATGCGCCGTAATCACATCCAAAGGGCTTTTCCAACCAACTTGATGTCACAAGGGCTATGTAATGCCCCGGCTACATTCCAAAGAGCAATGGACACCATCATGGGTGATCTGAAGCTGTCATGTGTATTTGTGTACCTCAACAATATTGAGGTTTCTCTTGCACGTTCACTGAGCACATTACCCATCTGGAAGAGGTATTTCGCCAACAGGCTGAGGCCAATATCAAGATCAAGCCCTGGAATTGTCACTTCTTTAAGGATCAGTTAGAGTACCTCAGTTTTGTGATAAATGCGACTGGGCTGAGACCCCAACCAGCCAAGGTGGAAGCTATCCAGAAGATGACTAAGCCAGTTAGTAAGCGGGACATTCAGGTGTTTTTGGGGATGGTGGGTTATTACCAACGCTTCATACCCAATTTCAGTTGTATTGGAGGTCCACTATTTGAGCTGCTAAAGAAGGATGCCATGTTTGAATGAATTGAACGGCGATAATGCGCCTTTGATACCCTTTAAATGGCACTAATTAGTGCACCCATGTTACACTACCCAAAATTTTAAGAAGGAATTTATTGTACATATGGATGCATCTCTTTTCGCTGTGGGGGCATTTTTTGTCACAAAAATATGATTAAGGGGTGGAGTACCCAGTGGCGTACTGCAGCTAAAGCCTGAATAGCCAGGAATGTAATTATACTGTGACTGAGCGAGAGTGCTTAGAAGTGATCTACATGTATAAGCAATTCAGAGTCTATCTGCATGGGGTAAAGTTTAAATTCATAACAGGCCTTGCGTCAATACGCTGGTTCTAAAACCCCAAAGAACCTGAAGGCCTTTGGCTTGATGGGCTAATAAGCTGCAGACTTATGACTTTAAGATCCTTCATCAGCCAGGAGTAAAGCATCAGAAAGCTAACTGTTTATCTCGATTGCTGACTGTTGTGGTGATGGCAGACCTCAGTGATGTAATGTACAATAAGATGCTTAGCAGAAAATATGACGATGAACCACCCCAATTGTTTAAAGCATTAAATGATATGCAAACAAATACCTTCCAATGGAATGGGAAACTATACAATTGAATCAGTGATTCCACTGTGAATTTTCCATGACCCTCAGCACAACCGTGAATCATTATGAGCACATACAAGGCAGTCAGACATGGTGGGGTACATAAGACAATGGAGTTGTTGCACCCTCAGTACTATTGGGAAAGCATGAGCTTAAATGTGCTCGAAACTATTTCCTGTTGTCATCAGTGCAAAGTGGAGAAGCCATTCCGCTGTAAGGCTTCATACCAGGTAGTGAAACCATATTTCTCTTGGCACACGGTTTCCCTTGATGTCGTTGGTCCTTTGCCAACAGGAGTCAACTGGTGTAAGTATATTATTGCAGCTATTAACCACTTGACCCAGTGGGTTGAGGCAAGGGCAATATGAGATTTGGGGCAGTTACAATGGCCAAGTTTGTGATGGAGTGCATTTTTCAGCGACATGAATGCCCTCAGTTTATTCTCACTGATAATGGAACCAATTTCACCTCACACATCCTCCCCAAACTGAACGAGCTTATGGGTATCCACGGGGTTCTAACAACCCCACTACCACCCCAACTATAAGGGAATGGTCAAACAAGTGAATGGGACTCTGATAAACATCCTACAAAAATTAGTAATGGATCGACCTTCCAATTTGACCTCCCTCCTTTCCACTGCCATGTTTGCCTGTATCATCAGTTACCATTCCACTACAGGGAAGAGTCCCTTTCAACTACTATATGGCCAACACTCAGCTCTTCCATCGTTAATTTATTCATGTGTGGAAGACACTGGCGGAGTAAAACCCCACCACTATTTTACTAACCTTGCAAACAATCTGATCAAATTGCAGACCAAAGCATATTCCTTCAGCTTAACCAAGAAGATTAGGAATCAGGCTGCCAATCAGGTACGTTGTAGCAGGTTGTCGCAGTTCAAGGAAGGTGATATGGTTTTCTTCCATGACCAACATAGGTTCAGCTGAAAACACAAGTTGGACAGTATCTGGATTAGCCATTTGAAGTCATTGAAAAGACAGGTGTGGACGCATATACTATCAAGGACCCTGCTAGTGGTTGGATCATCACCTGAGTGCACACGAGGTTCCTCCATGCATATAGGCAATAAAAACCTTATTGTCCAGTCAAAGTAAGAGGGGTAATGTCACGATTCTGATATGACTGAATGATAAGCACTAAGTTGTGATGGCAGAATGGATTGTATCCATTGAGTTTAAATGAGTAACGACTATTTGAGCGCCTCAAAGTAAGGCAATTTTGGGTTGTTGGGGAATCGCCTCAAATTAGGTGATCATGAAATTAATTAATGAAGAATTGATGGAACAAATGAGATAAGGCGAACCAAATTACTAAGCCATAAAAACGGTAGCAACTGAAGTTGCTACTATAGATGAGACGAGCAATTAAGAGGGGAAGGTTGTTAATAAGTTGAGAAGAGCAAGACAGCGAGGATACTTTGTGTTTAATATATTAAATAAAGAGTATAGTGGGATCAAGAGCTCCATATTATTTTATAGTTTATTTTGTTGGCTCAAAGGGCAACGATCATCATATTGTTTGTTCTATTGCTCAGTGGGCCAAACCCTATGCAAAAACCCTCACAGCATATCTTAGCAATTTCGCCGATTTTATAACAATGATATTTTCTCATCTTAAACGATTTCAGCAAAATGAAATAGGTTGTACACAGTGTATTAACAAGAGATGTTACCCCTATCCTCTCAGCTCTATAGGAAAAGTAAAGTAGAAAAGACTTAAACCAATACTGAGCTTAATTTACTATTAAATTTGGGACTGGGAGTACTCATAAAGCCCATAAGCCTCTCTCCTATCACTTGTACATTGTCAGACATTTGCCTTCTAGGCTTCATAATAAGATTGTTGTGGGTAAAACTCGGTTAAATATGTTGGATTTTGGGATTTCTTTCATGCTCGCTAGGTGCTTACCTCCCTGAAATCCAACAATAGGGAAATTTATACCACGAAAATAAATAACTATATAAACTTATAAACGTAGTAAAATAAGGGTTTTTGGTTTATTAGAGCCGAGCAGGGATAAAAGAGATATCCTGCTCCTCCAACTTTCAATATTTATATTTATATTATTTTTGAAGTTTGGAGGGATTCAAGATAGGTTTGGAATAGCTTTGGAGCTTTCCATTTTAGGTAATGTGAGTGTTGATCCTATCAGATCAAGGAGGAAAGTTAGGTAAATTTGAGGAAATGGACGTTGGGGTTTTGGGGTATAATATACCCATGTGGCAGGGTTTTTATGTATCTCAACCAATCACCACTTGAGATATACTTCTCATTTTGGGGGCCTGCCACCATGCCTATAATAGGGGTGGCCCCTGCGAAGGTGTAAAGGACTCAGTGCTGATAGGGGGAGCACCTTCCACTGGTTTCCCTAGAGGCCGTGGTGAGATTGGTGAAATCCAATCATTAGATTTTATTAAATGTGCCCGTACAGGTTTCAAACTCATGTTGCCCCGTTTACTGGGGTTCCACCAAGAATTGGCCAGGGTCTTTTGGCCATTCTCCTTGACATTATTATATAAATCGTTTTTAAGGGCATTAGGGCAATTTCAAAGGGCTGACATTTCCCCATTTCAGCTGAATTTGGCCTACCACATTCATATTTTTCAGTGGCAAGGCCAAATATCTGACAAAATAGAGGAAATGTTAGAAATTTATGAGTTCACAACAATGAGGGGATTGATTTTAATGATAACGTTTTAGTCAGCCAAAAAAACTCTGGCCAATTCTCAGTGGAACCCCACAAATTAGGTAACATGATTTTGAATCCTCTACATGCAACTAAACCAATAGCCAGCAGTCAGATTACTCCAACCACGAAGCAGACTATAGGTCATCCATTGGATGGTACCCCAGCCATGCAAAGGTCCATTTAAGAAACTACACAAGACCACCCATTTTTTAGGCATTATTGGAGTTCCCCAAGATGAAATGATTTTATAAAATGGGGATTGGCTGCAATTTATCAAATTGTTACCCCATGGGTATGTCTTAGCTAAACATTATTCCCAATCCATCGTTCAGCCAAAGTGAAGCGAGTTTTCAAAGCTTCAATAGGCTAAAATCCCATATAATATAATTCAGAATTCCCCAATCTATCCAAAATTTGAGCCTCAATGTTTTAAATACTATTATAAATTTATTAAGTAGACACTCTTTTTTACCCCCACACTGCGCCAAATAAAAATATATAAATATAAACTTTTTCAGTATATATTTATTTTTAGCTTTTTCAGATAAGTGGTGAGATAAGCCCTACTCATATATTGTTGGATTATAGGTAGATAAGCACCATTGAGCCTTTTTCAACCCAAAATATAACAAGTGGTGCTCACTACAGAGGAGTCTATACACCACAAAAACCACTAAACAGATGGAAATAAACCCTCATCTAGCCTCCATTGAACTCCAGATATCTAGTGCTCTAACTCGCTTTAAATGGTTTAGTAGCAATCACTACAATGCCCAATTATTAGAAAATCCCCCCTGAGAGATAAAATTATACCTGGTGAGGCAGTATTGCCTCCTTCCTTTATGGTTATGAATATACAATGGAATGAGCAACTGACTGGCAAAAAATCTGGTACATTCTTCCTTGATTAAATAGAATACCACAAGAAATAATGGTCCCCACCATGGTCAACCTCAGCACTTGGGCAGAGGTTAAGCAAGCGCTGCTTGATGAATTAGGTGCTAAGCAAAGTTTGCAGCGACAAAAACAGCCCTTTATGTGCCTTAGTTTGCAGAATGAGAATTAATCACCTCGCTTGTTGAGTGCTTCTATATATAAAACTCAACCTTTGTTGCTTGCCCAAATTCTCCCTCTTGATGATTCAATTGCGGCTATCTTGGATGGCTTGGAATCTCATCCCTCTTTGGCGATGCATCTCTCTTCTGTAAAGCACTCTTTCAAAACTGTATGGAATATCAAGGAGGCTTTATTAGCAGTTTCATATATCTATGAGATATACCCTTCACAAGAAGCTATGAGCCAAGCGTTTACGCCGACAAATTTAGCATCTACTACGACTATTTTCCTCTGGAAACTTGCTCCTACAGAGTTGCCATCACCCACTGCTTCCTCTTCTCCTAATGATAATCAGATGGTGATGGCGGTGATGGTCAGTGCTCTCCTTCGTCTTCAGTCCAAAAGACTCAGCAGGTGAAAGCCGTCGCCCCTTTTCCTTGCTCATCTTCTTCTTCAGAGCGGCCTTCCCAAGTAATCCTTAAAACTGGCTCCTAAGCCCAAACCCCTTTCTCAGGTCCCAATCGCTCCCACTAACAATGGGTTAAATGATCAGTTCACAAAAGTTACACCGCCTGTTTCACAAAAGCACACATCCATTGAATGACCCAGGATGTTGAAGTTGCGGCATCCGCATGCACGGATCTATCACCCTAACCTCTCATTCAGCTAACTTTAGTCTTAAACCTATCTCCCTAAGGCAGTAAAACCCCCCTACTTTGAAGGTCGAAACTCGAGCTGTGATAATTCCAACGCCTCCCCCAAAAGTTAATAAAATGGATGAGCAACCCCAGGACCTATCATATAAGGGAAGTCCTAAACCTACCCCGCCTCTTCTTAGCTGCTTACCCTGCCTTGATTTCCCCTCTGACGACGAGTCTGAGAGGGGTGATGAAGATGTTCTTCATTATGTTTTAGGATCACCAGATGAAGTGAAGGTACTTAATTGATTGAACCTGGAGAAAGTGAATTGGGCTAAGATCCCTTGTCAAACTTATCTGCAGTAATTGGTAAGGGGCCTTGAGATTATTGACGCTACCAGTGATGCTGACCAGCTCATTGCTATGCTTGATGCAATCCATCCAGTGTGTCCATACTCTGCAGTCTATTTAAGAGAAATACTCTTAAACTGCCAAACGACTTGCTGTCAAGAGAGTGTCTGTAACTCTCTCATTCCCAGCAAGATGATGTGGGATGCAAACCCACATTGCTAGAGAACTAGCATTTTTGTGAGTGGGAAAGAAGGCATCTCAAATGGTGCCTGTGCCAAAGGTACCCCAGGCAAGGGTGTAAAGTGCAACATATAGTACCAGGTAGGTAAGAAACATCACAGCTTGAGTGGACCCCAGAGGGGAGTCCATAATCAAATGTAACTTGGTGCCAGTAGATTTGGGTGCCTCGATCTGGTGGGGACCTGGGCAGCTCAAGGGAGCACCTGAGATTTTGGTAAATTGTGAGATAAGGTAGTGGCCCAAATGGTTAAGACCTCCCCAAAGAGGTTCACCACCAAGTTTTCCCAAGGAACCATTGGTAAAAAACGTAAAATAATGGGTAAATTTATTTAAGAAAGTCAACCAATGAGGATGTTGGTTGCAAAAAACATATTTAAAGTGGGTCAGGGAAATTCAGGTTCTGCAGAAGTGCGCTCAAGTCTTGATGCTCCAATAAACAAATGCTTCCATCCATTTTCATGGAATACACTGAAAGTGCCTTCACTCAAGTAATCAATTGAAGCCATATTTTTCCATACTTAAAATTTCATAACTTGAATAGGATTTTAACCATTGCTCTCCAATTAACCGAATTGAACCATCTTCATTTGTAACATAAATCATTCGTTTTAGTGCCTGGGCCAGGATAAGAGGCTGGGCGTTTTGCACCCCATTAGTATCAACCTGGGCATGCTTGGCTTGCACCCAGCGTTGATCTAAGGTGTGTTTCAGGTCAGGAAGATCCTGAAGTTTCACCTTCTGTGCCTCCTGTCACCCAGCCTTATCTCTATCATTAATTCCCAATATTAAGTCATCCAAGCCATGACACTTGCCTCCACTCTCCATCTAAAAGAGGTCCTCGCTCTTCCCCCCTCCTTGGGTGGTACTTTAACTAAAGTGAAGTTAGTCAGGATGGCGTGCAGTTTAGAGCTATCCTTGACACTTGGTCCCTGGTAGTGTTGTGTCAATTTAGCTTATTCAGAAAATTAAGCTGGCTCCTGACCTTAACTACACTTAAGAGTTTGGAATTGCAGGTCCAAACAATACCCGCGCCATTGGGGTGTACTCTTCCCTTCCCATTGGTTTTGGGAAGCTTCTCATGTCAGCTCCGGCAGTGGCTTTGACCAATAATACCTACGATTTACTCATTTAAACTCAGTTCATGCTCAAGTATAAAGGGGTTATTAACTTGAAGCATGGCTGTCTCTCCTTGCTTAACTACGAGGTCTTCTAATTCTGACCAATGAAGAGCTTGACAAAAAAGATTATGCTTGCAACTTTGAGTTTTCTCTTCCGCCTTAACATTACATTACCTCAAAGCAGGATGGCATACAAAAATGTTCCCTCCGTCAGTGGACGCCCTTAAGGTATCCCTTTCTATGCTTCAGAAGAGGTAGTAATTAAAGCGGGTGAACAAAGGGTTGTTAACACTAAGATTTCCCTAAAATCCCTCACAACTTCTTATTGCACCTAACTAGCATTGATGAAGTTAATCGTTTGGAATCCAGAGTTTTTATGGGCGTGCTAGACCCTGTCTATTAACGACATATCAGCCTACTGCTATGAAATCTCACCAAGAAGGATATGGCTGTAAAAAAGCATTAAGATATCGGAAGGGGTATGCTGATTCCCCTTGAGGAAATAAAGCAAGTTCACTGTATTGGATTTATGGCGGATATGAGGTTACACGCCAACTAATCTTTATGTACCCTACCCTCTGTTTAAATCTCTGATGAACTAACCCCAGCTGTGCTAGATAAAGTCCAGCCTTAATAGAGTCCTATAGCGACATCTTCTCCACCTCTGCCACTGATTATGAGCACATGAGGGGTTGGACTCATACCATTGATGTTGGTGACGCTTGGCCTATCCGCTCCAAACCCTACTTCAGATCCAAATTTGAAAAGCTACAGATGAGGATGGAGCTCAAACAGCTGCTGGACGCTGGGTTGTTGGTGCTTTCCTAAAGCCCTTGGTCATCCCCACTCCTATTGGTAAAAAAGAAAAAGGGAGGTCATAGGGTAGTGGTGGACTACCATAAGCTGCATAACCTTACCAAGAAGGACAGCTAGCCTATCCCTCGCATTTATGACGCTCTGGCCCACCTCTCTGGGTCTAAATACTTCTCCGCCATGGATTTGGATATCGATTATTGGCAGACTTACTTTTCTCTACAGGATCATAAGTGCGCCCTTATCTGCGGCAAGAGTTTTTTCCAACCCACTCAGTTACCTCAGGGTTGTGCAATGCGCCTGCTACTTTTCAACAGGCAGTAATCACATTCTCCAGGAACTTAAGCTGAGCTATGTGATCGTCTACCTTTATGACATCACAGTCTTCTCCAAAACAATCAACGAGCATCTCATGCACCTAAAGGAGGTGTTATAATGCTTGCGGGACTCTAACATAACTGAAGCCCTCTAAATGTACTTTTTTCCCAAAATAAGATGGATTTCCTTGGGAACGAGATCTCTTAAGATGGGATTTAACCTCTACAAGTTAAAGTCGAAGCAATATCTAAGATGCCCGCTCCCAAAACCCTTTGCAACATCCAGGTATTCTTGGGCATGATGGGATATTAACATCAGTTAATCCCCAAGTTCACCCAGCTTAGTGAGCCCCTTGTAAGTTTCTTGGCCAAGAACACCCCCTTCTATTGAGGTGCTGAACAAAAGGCCTCGTTTGAGACTCTGAAGGCCTTATTGCAAAAAAAGGGCAATACTACATCACCTTAACTATGGCAAGCCCTTTATGTTGATTAAAGATGCCTCCAATTACGCTGTTGGAGCTATCTTGGCTCAGCTGGATGAATTTGGAGTTAAAAATCCCGCATCTTACTTCAGCAAGATGCTCTCAAAAGCTGAGCGCAACTACAGTGTCACTGAAAAGGAGCGTCTTGCTGTTTTACTTGTTGTCAAATACTATCGCCCTTTTTTTAGACATCATTCAAAGTAATTACTGACCATGCCTCGTTGGAGTAGTTGCATAATATGAAAGATCCCACTGGATGGTTGGCTCGCTGGGCTCTTAAGCTTCAGCATTAATATATAACCATTGAGTACCGAGCTAGGAAACGCCATATGAACGTTGATGGGGTGACGCGGCTGCCTGTCCTTCACCTTGACAATAGCGAAGATGAGAGGTTGCATGAACTCCTAATAACTCCTGAAGCATGGGCTGATAAAGATGAACCAGTACAGAAGATGCTCACTCAGCACTCCCGCAACACAAAGAAAGATAACGGGAAAAATATAAGAAAGTAGGAGTAAATTGGTTGCCCTATCTCTGGCCATAAAAGCGAGTCCATGTCATTTTAGAGTCTTACACTATTATGGGCATGGCGGAGTATGCAAAACCTACTAGTGGGTAAAAAAGAGGTATTATTGAAAAGGCATCACGGAGACCATAACTGAAGTCTTAGATGCATGGCTGACCTGTAAGAAACAAACCAGCTCCAAGACCTGATATCAGTATCAACTTACAACGCCCTATCTACCCTTCCACACCATAAGTTTGGACGTGGTAGGTCCTCTCTTTTAAACTACAGGTGGAAATCGCTATATCTTGATTGGTATTGATCATTTCACCGAGTGAGTTGATGCTGTTGCTCTTCCCGCTCAGACTTCTAAAGCCACAACTAACTTCTTACACCAGTAAATCTTCACCTGGAATGGGTGACCCCAGGTCCTCCTATGTGATAATGGAAAAAAAATTACTTCACGAGTGGTAAAGCTCCTTGCTACTTCTATGGGAACTCAACAACTCTTCTCAGCCCCCTACAACCCATCCACAAATGGTATGGTAGAAAGAGTTAATGGGACCTTGGTCTAATTTTACACAAAATGGCCACTTCAGATCCTCTCCACTGGGATCGCTACTTTCCTAGTATCCTCATGGCCTACTGTATTATCTACCATCACATCCTCAAGATGTCCCCTTTCTGGGTGTTATATGGGCGAGAACCTGGGGTGCCAACATTATTAGCCAAGGATATTTTCTCTTGCCATACTGATCCTGAACAAGCCATGAAAAATTTTCCAAACTCATCATCCAATTACAATCAGAGGCCATGACTAATTTAGCAAAGACTGTTACCGAAGAAGGCCAAGCTGCAAATGAGCTCAGGGCCCCTCTTCCTTCATTCCAAGTATCTGACTTGGTACTATATTACCACACCCAAATTACTCCAAGAAGTGAAAAGCTTGGCACTATCTGGGAAGGGCCTTTTTCAATCATATATATGTGAGGGGATGAGTATTCTATCAAATCCCTCACTTCTGGACTTAACATCAACAAATTTCATAGCCGCTTCCTTCAGCCCTATCTCCCCAACATTCTCGAGTGGGGTAATGTCAGACATTTGCCTCCCAGGCTTCAGAATAAGAATGTTGTGATAAAACTCAGCCAAATAGAGGAAATGTCGGACATTTACAAGTCTGCAACAATGATGAAATTAATTTTAATTATAAAAACGATTTAGTCAGCCAAAAAGACCCTGGCCAATTCTCAGTGGAACCCTTCAAATTGGGTCAGCACAATCTTTAATACTCTTCAGGCAACTAAACCAATAGCCAGCAGTCAGATCACTCTGACCACAAAGTGGACCATGGGCATCCATTGGATGGTACTCCCCCAGACATACTCAGGTCCATTCAAGCACCTACATGGGGACCACCCCTTTTATAGGCGTAAGGGGTCCTCCAAGCTGAAATTTTTTTATCAAATGGAGATTGCTACAATGATTAGATTGTTGCCCCATGGGTACGTCTTAGCCAAACATAATTCCTCATCCATTGTTCAGCTAAAGGGAAGCAATTTTTTAAGCTTTGGTAGGGTAAAATCACATATTATTTAATTTGGAATTTTCCAAGCTATTTGAACATTGTTTCTCAACGTTTTTTTCTATTATCAATTTTAAGTAGACACTCTTTTTTACCCCTGCACTGCGCTAAATAAAAATCTATAAACCTAAAACTTTTCAGTATTTATTTATTTTATTATTTTCAAGATAAGTGATGAGAGAAGCCATCCTCATTTATTGTTGGGTAAGTGGTAAATAAGCACCAGCGAGCCTTTTTCCAACTTAAAAATCCAACGTACATAAAAAGAAAGGAGGCTATCAAGTTGTTATAATATATTGATTCTTAACTTGGTGACTAATTTGGATAGCTACCCCATGCTTAAATCGACATTTTGTATTCCTTTTAAGAGCTTTATATCTCTCAGCAATAGATCCTAACAGTGGGTATTTGCATATTGAGCTAGCACCCTAGGACTGAGCTAAGTGCGCCCTAATTGCTAACAAAGAACTATCTGAATTAATAAAAGTGACACATGGGCTATGCAATGCCCAGACTACCTTTCAGTGAGCCATGGATGGACTTTTTGCTAATCTTAATCTATAATGCGCTATTGTCTACCTTAACAACATTAAAGAGTAATCAAAACCTCCAATGGGCATCTCAAACAGCTTTGCGATGTCTTTAATCAGTTAAGGCAGGTTCCTTAAAATTAAGCCTCCTAATGCTTATCCTTCTAGACCAAAATGGAGTTACTTTGGCATAAGGTCACAAAAATAGGAATCAAAACCATTCCAGAAAAAGTAATAGTGACTGAGAAAATGTCCCCATAGTGTGAGAAAATTAGGTGTTTTTTGGAATGGTGGGTTATTACAGACAATATATTCACATTTATCTGCTCTTGCTGAGCCCTTAATATATTTACTTTAGATGGGTTTCCATTGAGTAAAAACCCATAAAATTAAGCCTTTAATCTTCTTAAAACTGCCTTAGTTTCACAACCTGCCTGTAGCAATTGGTAATTTTACATGAAATTCCTAAGGTTGGGACTTAGGGCACCAAATATGACATTGGTTGCACTCTCAATTTTATGAATCAACTCAATTTGTCAAGTATATGCATTTTGGGATAGTTTAGTAATAATAAATTCCAGTGGGCTTTTAGTAAATTTATGTTCTCTCATTCTACCAGTGGATGGTTACTGGGACACCAGTAATCCTTTAGACATCTCTGACACCTAATCTACTAATATTTTGTGTAGCTCTTACTGGTTTACTAAGTATCAAGGGAGGTTGTGTTTCTTTTCCGTCACTTGGAAAGGGTATATCTACTTTGGTTCTCCCTCTGATATAAAGTCCATTTCGCTTATAATAACAAGTCCATAAATTTATTTATTTAATATAAATCAGTTCATGGGGTCCTAGCATGGCTGGCCATGGAGTAGAAGCATTAGTTCTGGGTGCCATGAGAGCTCAGCGTTTGCGCCTTGCAACTAGGAGAGTTGCAAGAGGAAGATAGCAGAAGGCTGACATTCTAAGACGCTCAAGTTAGAAGTTGGCCATTTTCTGGTGAGTGCACTCTAGAAAGCCCACTAGGTGACAGAGGCTAGTGACGTATTGAACATAACTCCACCTTAGCTGAAGTGAGGCATATATCTAGTGTATGCTTCCAAAAGTGCTATTTCTATAGAACAGAAAATTTGGGGACTTTAGACCTAATTTTGTACGATTTTTAAGCCCTATACTTTATTTTCTAACGTGACCAAGTCTGCCAGATGATTGAGGTGACTCTTCTCCAGAGTAGGTTTTCATATGTTAAGTTAACATGCAAGGTCTTGAGAGCCTTGTTTGTTACACTGTTGATATTTATTCTTATTTTGATAAAACTTTCATATATTTACCATTGACAGTGATGTGGATGTGGATGTAGGCGCCAGACTATCTTAACTAGATGAACAATAGATTAACCATCCTATGACTTACTAAAGTAAGACCCTATCTACGTCTTAATGAAGTTCATCTTTCCTGAATTAAAAAATGCTTAACCATGCTTCTTGTTATCAATTATCTTCGCCCTCAATTTGATGTTAACATTTCACCATTGTCATGGACCATGCCTTCATTAAATGATGACAGCAGATGAACTATCCTGATGGGAGGCTGGTAAGATGGGCCTTCCAGATTCAAATATATGACTTCTCAATAGTCCATTGCACTGAAACTACTCACAAGAATGTTAATGGATTATTATTCATACCATTATAAAACAGGGTGGACCTGAAGAAGATCACCTGTGTGATTTGATTGGTCATCCCAAAATATTAGAATTGGAGACATTTAAGACTAGATCTTGGTCACAAACCATGCCAGATATACACATATTAAGGGAGGAATGTTATATAAGCTAGTTGATCAAAAGTGTTACCCTATGTGCGACCCTCCTATTAACCAAAATTACTATAGGGGAAATCCAGTATGGGCCATGGTGCCATTTAAAAACCTTATAAATGGTTTAGGAAGCGCTGCTATTGGTATTAAATTCTTAAAACGTTCATGCCGTTTTGGAATTAATCTAACTTGTAGGACTCAATGCTATCTTTTACCCCATTACCAACATAAAAAGGTGGCTCCTCCAGCGCTGTCCATCATGGTCATTATTACAGTATTAGAACTCCTACAAAAGGCCTTCACAAACTTCAATATACTCCTATTTATTGACCACTTAAATAAGTGGAAAAAAAATATTCTGTCTCTGCGGCCATTTATAAGGCTACCACTTTATTTCTTTTTTTTTCTTTTTTTCCACCTTATTTCTTTTACACTCCTTATACCAAACACAAATGCCCCAGACTTTTCTTTCCAATAATGTATATAATTATTTTTTAAATAGTATAAAAACTATATTCCTTATTCACTAATTACCACTTTTCTTTACTACATATAATCCTTTTTATAAATGGGGTAGTTAATAATAATAAAATTCTTTTATCTATCTTCTGGAATATGACAGCTAACTATACCAAAAAATGAAAATATCTAAGCTCTAGTTTACAAGACTACAGGATAACTTATCATTAAATTATCAAGTAACTTTTTTCCAGGACCTCTATGTGATAATTGATATTTTTACATGGATTTTTTAGGGTTTGCACAAGAAATCTGCTACATTGACTGTTGAAATCCTGTAGCTCCAATAAGAGTTAATTGTCTAGTTGATGCTATGTGGTAAATTTAAAATAAAGTTGTTATTTTTTGACAATTTAATAAAAACAAAGATATGAACCTTAAACCAGTGAATTGCTGGGACGCTGTCATTTGTTATGATCACATTCCTAATATATCAAAATATATACATAACTTTTGAAGGGCTACTATAACATGTTGAGGACTCATTCCCCTTTTCTCTACCTAAAACTAGCTCTATTTCACCATGAAGTAGAATCCCATTTTCATATACCTAGTTCTCATTTATAAGAGTTATTACATAAATTTAGTAAGTTTTAGATCAATTTTATGCATCATTTGTTTGATTAATTAAGTCATGGACGCCATGATGGCGTTTATGCACTGCAACTAAGATGTTGCACTTGGCCTTTTTCCGCTTAATTTCACCTTTAGGCAATTTTATATAAAGTAAGTAAAAGTAAAACACTGACACATTGATCTCCGCCGATGTTTCTGACTCCACCATCTGCTGCTCCAGTCTGGGGCTATGGTGCACCACCCCTATCATTTTCCAACCTATGGAAAATGCATATGGAATATTTTAACTAGTCCAATAAATTTATCCAGCTGTTATGTCACTTTGAGGGACTTAGCTCTCCACCCAGTGCCCGCCCTCCCAATTTGCGCCCACCCTCCTTCCTTCCCTTAATCCAAGATCTGCTTTTGCCTCAGAATTGACCATAGAAGTATAACCATATGTCAACTTTGCACTAATTGAGCTCGCCACTTCCACTTTCATGCCAGGATGGCAAAATTTGCCTTCCACTTTTTTAAAAAATATTTCTACATCAGTTTCCCCTCTGAGGAGGAAGCTGCTGCTGCAGTGGGAACTCTGATAATATATAACATACTCCAATCCTTACAACTCAAACCCAATTCCCACAGACACAATGATGATGGTGAGCTTCACCAACTTCCCTTCTCACCTTCTGTCCCAAATGTTGTATTAGTAGTTGATGTCAAGGATATTGGCCTAAAGCTCAAACAACATCCTCCACTTCACTGTCCCCAGTTTATTTAAGTGCCTTGAGTCTCACCATGATACTTCTACTATCACCACTTACCGCCCAGACATACTAAAAAAGGCCCCATGCATACTCGCATTGCATCTGCGCTTAACCATTTCTTATGTGCTCGCTTTGACAACAGAAGCCAGATTTTCAACTTTTTTACTTTATATTAATCTTAAAATATCTGCTGTCATACCAATGCTCTTACTTCTAATACTGATTCTGATACTAAAGCCACTCCAGCAGTATATATCTGGGGTACCTTATTAAAAGTTTCCACTATCCTGTTCAATTGTTGGGCCAGCGCCAAAGATTGAAGTCCTCCATACCCCAACTAACCTCAGCCATCAGTAAAAAATCCAGCCAATCAGAAGGAGGCTTGGACCACTCTTTACTCCCAGGAGTATCCTATTTTCCTGATAAACTTCAACCTTATACCAGTGCACCAATCCAATTAACCAAAATCCCTGGGCCTTATTGGCTGAGGTTTTTAATTTGAGTAAAAACATCAAACAAGCTGATCCCCACCTTAGTTTTTCCTAAATATCAAGTATGAAGCCCAATTTTCCCTCATATTTATGCTTCAAAAATAAATGCTGAACCATTACAAAGTGATCATCACCTCGTTGTTGAAGTGGCTTCCATGTGCAATTTTTTCCCTCTGAAAAGCCGCAGCTAAGTCTGTTGCCATTATTGAAAAGAGTTTAACTTCCCTCCAATAGCCTATCTAGCATTAAACCTTTAGATAAGCACTCTCTCCTTACTAAGCACCAAAAAGACAACAAATCCATCTATAACTTTGCAGCGGTGGCACAAACTAGTATCAAAAAACTAATGCTTAACCTTTCCACTTTTTTTAAGCTTCCAGAAGCTCATCTTCAAGCTGAACATAATCTCACCCGCTATATCAAAGACTATATTCATGCGTGCATATTCTTCAATATTCTTCCCTTAGGTTACATCAAACCACGTACATCAGATACCCCACGCCCTTGCTCTCCGCCATGGCCACAATTTACTTTGTTAAGATAAATACACAGCTTAGGAAGCGCCTCAATCCCCTCTCCCCCTCTGCCATGATAATTTAGCAGTTTTCCACTTTCTCACCTAAATGCCATCAGTTTTTTATTGTTTATTTTTATATTGTTTTTCTAACTTTGGGAATTTCAATACGTTTTATTTAGTTTTAGTTTAGTTTTGCTTATCACTAAACTTTTTGAAAATGTCCATCCCTTGGTTGGCTTATCTTATTTAAATGTTGCGACTAAGCTAAGTTGCCTTAAATAAACCTGAGACTACTATGACCTGAGGGCTGCCTGGAAACCTCACCATATTAAGACTCTAATGAGGTAACATGGTCAAGATGCACATATGACTGTGCGGATGGACAGTGGCTATATGGACATCTATTTATACTGCCCCCCAGAACTCAGCCCACTTTGTTTAACTGGGATTAGGTAGTGCCAAGCCTATCAATTGACGCGTAGCCCATCAGGTTACAGAGGCCAGTGGAGCGTGAATGCCTGATGCACCTCGACCTGTTGGGGCTATTCAGAGTGTCAAATTTATTAGACACTTGATTCTCTAGACACCTGAAATTGGTGTGGCTTTAACTTACCTAGGATTAGAACTATATTTTTTAAAAGTTTGCTTTACAAGCAATATTCTTTGGATCAGGCTACCCTCCAATAGAATGGCTGGTACATTGCAATGGCATGTTAAGACTTGGGAACCTCATCTGTTATACTATAAGTGATAGAACCTCAAAATCCAAGCAGTGTGCAGCCCTTATTTGTGCCTCTTTCACTGAAAATGCCACGATAAGCTAAGTCTTTTGCTAAAAAATAATTAGTTTGCAATCAATTATCTCTAAAGGTTTATTTCAATGACCTCAAAGGTGACCTTAAAATTCAGCGCTCCTTGACCTATTATCCCAATCTTTTTTATTGGAGATCTTGTTTTAGTATATCATTAATGCCCAGATGGATGACCAGACAAACTTTATACCTCATAATCTGAACCATATCGCATTATCAATAAAAGCGGGCCAAAATACTCCATTGCAGATGTTGTTCATATTATTGTAGTCAATAAAATTCTTAGTGAATTCACTTGACATATTTGTTCCCCTACAATAAGAGATTGGGTCACTTTCAGAGCTCAAATGGTGAGAAAATCGTTCTTCTGTTGAAGTTTGTGATGTTAATCTAACTAAAATCTCCTCATGTATAATCAGGGCATATTAAATTAGCTATCACGCCACCAAGTGAATTATTAGTGCCTTAACTGGGAAGCCAATATGAAGTTTTGAATTTTCTATGAGGGACTAGTCAATATGGCCCAACAAATTTTTGATCCTAATGATTCTGCATCCCAAATCCCAGCACAAAAAACCAGAAGCTCCAGAAAATGGGGTCACAACTTAATTTGCATCGGCGGATACTAAGGCTATAGTTTGACCCTCAAAATCTATGAGAATTGAACATTATGTTTGAGAAATACATAAATGGTCCCTATGCCACAGGACTCCTTCACTCTAAAATTATTGAAGAAGTTTGACCTAATTAAGGCTTTTAAGCTCTAAACGTCTTTTAATTAGCATAAACCATATACATACAATCTTAGATTCAAGATGTCCATCTGTATTGCATGTATGTCCAAGTAAAGTGCATTTCATTCTTTATCAAGGTGACAGTGCCTAGCATCGCCTTTTAAAAGCCATTTACCTCTAAATAGCCATTATTAAAGAAGTTAGAATTTATGGACAGCTCCCTCCAGAAACTTAAAAACCTCATTTATTCTGTATTTACTATAGTCTTGAAGACAATAGAGGGATTAGAATCTGACTATTTTATTGACTGCTCTTTTGTTATAATAGATTAAATGCAAGTATCAACTAAAACTCAATTCTTAGATATTTTTTTGGCTTTAAAGCATATGTGGGGATTTCTCCTCAGCACTCACTTTATTGGGATGAAATTTGGTCTTTATATCAAGAAATAACTTTTTTAAAACGTGCTAAAAAAGATTAATATTCAAGCAGGCAAATACATCTCTTCTTTCTCCCCTTCTCTTTTACCAAATCTTGTATTATCAGAAAGAGACATTTTTTTATTTATAATGGAAGATATTCTCATTATATTAGATAATGGTAAAAGCCTATATAATCTTTTTTTCACTTATGGTTTAATACTCTTTTTTAATATGACATTATCAGCGCAGAAAAGACAAGATTTTAGGAAGTTAAATCAGCATCAAGTAAAACTTGTAGTCCCCTAGTATTCACAGTTTCATCAGTAACATACTATTTTGGTATAATTTTTAGAGCAATCAGATTACATTATAAGTTGTGGTAATGTTATATTTATCAATGAGCTATTACAATATTATAAATAACTATATCCTTATATATGCTTACTTCTACTCATTTTATCAAGGCCATAAAAGGAGGCAGTATAAAATAAATATAACTCAAGGGAGTAAATAACTGATATAGAAGATTTAATGGCGTTATATTACCATCACAATATGGATATATCCCTAAAAGAATCATATGATATAACATATATACAGTAGCTAACATCTGACAGTCACGAACTACTGTAGCATTTGTTCTCCTTGATCAACATAAAGCTGATGACTGATTAATTGGGAAATATCTCAGGGCATGTTACAGAAGTTTAAACTACTCATTAAATTATGAATTAGGCTATATGATTAACAGAGTCAGTCACAATGGCAGCATGCATATTTGGGCTTCCTCATTAACATTATATACCCACAAAGAAGTTGAAAACAAGGAAAACCTTCAAGACCTCTCATATACAATTTTAACCTTGACACACTAATCCTTGCAATAAACACTTGTCATTATAGTATTTGTGTTATGGTCAATCACCAAAAAAGATGATGACATTTGCAGATGAGTGTGTGGTTGTCATATACAACAAATAAGCTTTTGTATTAAAATGAACTATCAGAGAATACTAACAGTGAGTAATGAAACGCTCAAAAAAGAGAGATCGTTCAACTTATAAATTATCAAAAACGCTGAGCATCTTTCTCATTTAGCCTATTGGATAATTCAAATGTATCTTAAGTTTGCATATTAAGAAAATCAACAAATATAACTCCTCTCATTATATTATTAGCTTCCAGACCTTACATGAGACCTATATGACATCTGGGAAAGTGGCTAGTTTCAGGAGCCTATGCTGACAACATATAGGGAACCCGCTTACTGGTCAAATTGACCAAGCGTATTGCTTCCATTAAAGGCCATCAAACAAGTCCAACAGGCCAGGTAGTAAAAGCCAGTCAATTAGTTCTATTAGTAGTATAGTTTACAGCACAATCTATAGCTTTCTCACAGTCATTTAATTCATCAGTATATACTCTACTTTAAGGACATCTATGTTCAAGCTATCAGGACCCTGTAAGACTAAAAGCTTTGTATTATCCATGACATAGTGGTGGCACAGGGATAGCCAACTATGTAAAAAATGTTTCAGTATTTGCCTTAGTAGATGTGAAGCCTTAGCCTTGAGTCTTAATTCATTGGTATTTAGGCAATCTCAGCCTATAATTATTGATATTCAATTTTCATTTTTAACACTTTATCAGGATCAAGGCCAAATACTTTTATATCTTGATTTACATAGCATCAAACGATTAATAATTATATTTGCAACTAAACTAATTTGGGATGAGAAATCTTATCAGCACTTCAATTAATGATGCACCAAATGGCATCCATTTTAAGCCCAGAAATTATTTAGTAATAAATAGCAAAATACCAATCAAGATATACTCTCATAGTCGCCAATGTATTGCTCTAGAGATATTCAATTTATAGCTTTACAATTTTGTGTGGATATTGTGATACTTGGACGATGCACTTATTTCCATGAAGTACAATGGAGAGCTTTCTGAAGAATCTCCTGATCATCAGACAAACTAATGCAATGCTGTATTAGGGAAAAAATACTTGCTGATGTATTCTTGAATATCTAAGATATATCTATATCATGTCTTTGATCATTAGCTTATCATTTCCCACTTTTTTAATTATCTTTTGTTAGAACTTGCAACATAATGAAGACGAATTGAATAAAGCCAAACACAAATCTCATTCACCACTTGATGATTCAATTCCTGCCTCTAAGTTAGCAAAGGCATCCACCCCTGGATCATATGACAAAAGAAGAAGAGATCTAGATGCAATTAAACCAAGATTACAAAAAAGCCTCTCTATCAATTCTAAGAAACTACCATGAGACAAAGGGAAATGTTTCATCACGTGCCTCTTCCTGAAGTCCAGGGAGATCCCAATCATTGAGCCACTATGTAACGTCCCATGCGCTATAAACACCATCGCCCTTTAAGTAACCCAAGCTTCAAATAAACTCATCATCATTTTTTCTTATAAAACTTTCTAAATAAGCTTTTTAAGTTTATAATTTTATTGAGGTTAATCAGCAAGCTTTGGTCATCCCGGTGGTTCTAGCCTCTTGCTGTAATTTTTAAGATTAACCACGTTTGACTCCAAGTAGATTCAAAGACTGCCCCTTTGTCTGGTCATGCTATCTACAGGGCCAACTGAATTTGGTGCTCCTTTCCAGGTCTTGTAAGTTGTGTTAAAGGGTGAGGAAGTAAAAGAAGATGAAAAATAATGCAAACAAGAAATTTCCCAAGATAACGAGGTTAGAAGCATTATCATTGGATCAGCAATTCTCGCTTTTGAGTAGTTACCCCTGTCCTGGTTGCACTTGTATTTATAGTTTAATACATAGGTGAAGTGCTTCTTGGAGACCAAAGTGAATATTGATTAAGAATTGCCTCCCTCAGCCCAAACATACAACAACTACTCAATGGCATTTTTGTGCCTGAAGGGCGTTCTAGATGGGTCAGAGAATCAGCATTTCCTCCAATATGAGAAAATCTTACTTTGCTCTTAGTTTGCCTGCCACCAAGGTGGGAACAAGAATGGATCAATACCTTTGCAACTTAATACCCAGCCTATTATATTATGCATATTTTAGGACTCCACCTCCAAGAAATACTTTGACAATTAGACCTTTCTAAATCCTTTCACTCATCCACATATTAATTTTAACAATCCGCCTTCTCATTCATCAAAGAGAATCAAAATGATATTCTTGGTAATAAATGCTTAATTAATAAAGTAAGATGTCATATGATTTTGTTGGGTAAAGGAGCCTTTTCATATATACAAAGTCAACTCACAATCTAAGTGGTCGCTGCCATATCTGAAGCTTACCTAAAGGTCATGAAGACTATAAGTTTGAACTTGGATTGTATCTCTATTAATAAGGAACAGTGGGTATAATGTTTCTCATGATTCAAGGAAGCCTTACTGCAAGCCTGTCCTGGTTTGCAAGGCCATGTTGACCCTAAAGAGCCCCCTGGCTATCAAGGCCCTCCTGGACCATGAGGACCTGCTGGGATCCATGGACCTCAAGGGATATGGCCCTATAGGGCCCCTGAGATTAACTGGGCCATATGGCCCTCCAGGGGACATTGGCCTTCCTGGGCCATCTGGAATGGAAGGACCTCCCAGCTGGCGAGGGGAAGCTGGGCGTCCTGACCCTGCTCATCATGGACCTATAGTGACTGAACCTGAGGATTATGCTTCTTGATACCAATTAAATAATCTCCAGAATCAGGTCACCCAATTCAAATCCAAATTGCGGATATTGATCATGGCTGTGGTGTAAACTTCAAAGGTCGACCTTTTGACCCCAATTATATCTTGGAAGCCATAGCTGATGGGCTCATCAATGTCAGTAGTTTCTCCAAATTTCTTTTTTTTAGTACTAGATGGTTAGTTTCTCCCAATTTCATGGTATTCAATAAGCCCACATTAATGATCGCTCATTCAACCTACTGGCCAAGTTGAAGTCATTAAATTAGATCAAGTCTTTATAAATAACGCCATGGAAACCCAGAAGCTAGAATTGCAAGGGTTCAAAGAGCAACTTGCCCAAATGACCACCACCATCACCATAATGACACAGTATGAAGATCTACAGATTAACGTCAATGATTTGAGAGCTCATCTTGATCAGGTGTAATCTATGAATATAATAATACTGAGACCTCATTTTTGGCTCCTCATGCACCAACTGGGATTAACATTTTATTAAACATGTTTCTTCTAACTTTAAGCTTACGTTCAAAGAAAGTATATCCACAGTGAATTAAAGTATCACTTTTTTCCTATACATCTACGAAAGTGCCATGGAAGAAGCTACTGATCAACAAATGGTTATGGATCTAGCCACCTTCTTGAGTAAAATTGCTCAATAAATAATGGTCCCTCACCTGGAAAATAATAACCTGCTGATCAAATCAAGAATGCCTTGATAAAGGAATATGGAAGCAATCAGACCCTGTCCTCACAGAAGCAGGCCTTCATGGGAATTTGCATCAAGCATGGGGATCACTAACTGAGTTTTCCAATCAATTTCATATGAGGAACAAACCCTGGTGCCTGTGACCTTATTATCTAGATGACGCCATTACCATTGTCATTTCCACATTGGCATCTCGCCTGACTTGCAGTTACATATTGGCGCTGTAAAAATAAATTTCTTGAGCATCCTGTACATTAAATAGGCTCTTATCAAAATTCATGTTAGTCTACTTCAGAAGGCATCCAAGCCCAGCTTTTCTCATAAATTTTCGTCCTCAAGTCAGCGCTCATGAGATTTTGGGCCTAGTTAGAAGAATGTCAATGTACTTAATGTGAAAGATGCTGGCATACCGCCAAAGAACGTTAAAAAAGAACTGCTGATGAGGAGTGAAAAGCCCCATCAACATGAAAGGAGAGTCTCTTCATGTTGACAATAATCCTAAGCCTCAACCATCTACTTCTCATTCTATCATTTCTGCTTCCCCTTCTTCTAGAAATGCCATCAATATGTCTGCAGAAAATAAAGACATTGATTAAGATTACTCTTGTTCCCTCTATATTCCTCTGGCTTCTTTCTTTACTATACAACCTCAACTTGGGGAATCAGTTACTAAGGTGGAAGTTTGCTTGTGAAAACTTAAGGTTCAGGCCATTGGCGAATCCAGATCCCCATTAAATTTTGTATTGTTCAAATTGTATAATCAAATTAGAGTTAAGCCAGGCCTTCAACATAATGTTGAGTACAGAAGGATGGCCCTCATTACACTTAATCACTTGGTGCTTATTCAGAATTATACACGTGTTTTTGGAAGCTTACTATAAAGCCCATGTGTGGTTCTTGAGAATCGGAGTAATACTTTTTATTAGGGATGCAATTTCTGAGTGAGTATTTTGTGATTGTTAACCTATCTGAGTCCTATTTATTTATGATTGGGCATTGGGTCCTGCTTATCTTCCAGACATCCATAACCAGGAAGGAAAGCTACTTTAAAGAATCTTCATTATGGAAGATGACCAAACTTCATAATAGAGCAAATATCATGAAGTTGGATCTCAAGTAAAAATGCCTCCTCAATCCACTGAAGCTCAGGAAAGCATGTTGTTATATGCTCCTTCTCAAGTTGAAATCCTGGCTTAGGAGAAAGCTATAGTAGATACCCATATTCAAGTACATATTCCCTCAGGTCATATACTAGAAGTTTGTGGGGTAGATAGCCCATCCATTAAGGATATTTTCCTGTGCCAGGCATCCTCGATTCAGCCTATCCAGGGGACCATTTCAGTTTTTCTAAATAATCTGACTTTGACCTCTCGCATCCTAGGAAATAAGGACACTATAGCTTATGTTTATATGTTACCTGTTGACAAATTACATATCATACATAAATCTCATACTTTACGGTACCTTAATTTAGAAGATCCTCCTACTATAGCTACCCTCAAAAATAATACCAGCTCAGACCTCACCAAACCCCAACGAGGGGCTGCTGAGCAACTCAAAGCTTAATAAGATGATATTTTTCCTCTAGCCTTACAATTTTGGAAAAATTATCAAAGTGACTCATTAGATAGATACTGGAGATGCCACGCTGATATGAACCAAGCCCTATTGAGAACCTAAAGTGGATGAAGCCCAAGTAACTTTATAAATTTAGACAATTTGAAAGCTGATATTGAAACCTTCCCAAAGCTCTTTGGCTTTGCCTCTGATATTAGTGAAAAAGAAAAACAGGACCCATTTTATGGTGATGGATAGTTGCATACTTAATTCAATCACCCAAAAAACAGATATTCCTTGATTAAAATTGACAATTTCCTTTGGATGTTGTCTGGCTCATTGTTCTTCTCCACTATGGATCTAGACAGTGGATACTGGAAAAAAGACCTTGCTGAGGAGGACCAAGTGATGTGCGCTCTCATTGCTAAAGAAGGCCTATTTGAACCAACTCAAATGCTCAGTGGGCTGTGCAACACCCCTGCTACATTCTAATGAGCTTTGAGTGGCATCCTTGGAGGCTTGAAATGTCCTATGCTCTGGCTTATTTAGATGATAATAAATGTTTTTATTAAACTTTCAGCTCAAATTATTAAGTTTTTAGCCAATGGTGCAAGATAAATTGCCTTTATAAGGAAATTGATGATGAATACTTGCTTTTTAGAATAAAACTCCTGTTTGTAATTGGGAAGTAGATTCTCCAATAATCTTTAATAATAGTTATGTAACTCTGGTATTCTCACCATTCTTCAGTCTATTGGAAACAACAAATACAAGACCTTCTGTATTCATAAAAAATAGAAAATAATTCCTTTATACTCAGGACTACTTCTCCAGCAGGTATAACTGAGTTCTTCTCTTTGGGAAGTATAACATACAAAAATATCTTATAAAGATGTTGTTGGATTTTGATGGTTGACTTGAAAATAAACCCTTTGAGAAAACCATCAATGCTGATAGATTACTTCCATTGATGGATCCTTTGATTCTCCCAATTTATCTGCATAATTTGATAAATCAGATTCACCTCATACCCACTCTAATTTCATCTGAGGTGCCCAATTATTGTAGCTAATAATAGCTATGATATTATTATATTATAGATAATTATGGTTACACTTGGGTGCAAAGTGGTCCCACTGCATTAACTAAATTGCACCTCCTAAATTAGTACATTAATTTTAATGCACTAAAGTGGAAGTTGGGATTGGTTTAAAATCTCAATAATTAAGCACTTAAACATAGATGTTTCAATTATGGGCATACTTAGTGCTATTGAGAGGCCTGCCGACGTCCCAAATTGGGGTGCATTATCTTTTATGATCATATAATTTTTATTCCCCATTTATTGTTAGACATCAAGTTATGACGTAGCTCTAATTGGGAAGATTTTGATGTTGAGTTCAAAACCCAAAGTCGTCCCAATTATGAGAGTAAATTGCCTCCAATTGAGCTGAAACAATTGTTATTTTTAGTCAATTCATGGGCTGAATTGACTTGGGAATTTTTCATAATTATTGCCATGACCAGCAGAGGATTAGCATAATATGAATGAACTCATCTAATAGATGAGTTCAGCCAGGAGATGCCCAAGAGGTTTATAATACTGGTGCCTGGCTGATTAATAAAACATCAATTAAATCAATTAATCATCATTTACTAGTTTATCAATCATTAATAACTACTGTCACTTAGTTTATTAATTATTATCCATCTATCATCTGTTGGATATTTGTATCTGTCACCATTACATCTATATTAGATAGTTGTGTGTGTTTATCCTTCCCTAAGAGAAGTATATAGTTGCCTGCCAGAGAAGTAGTCCCAATTATAGAGGAATAATTTCCTGATTTTGTACAAAGACAGAAGGTCTTGTATTTTTTGGTGCCAGTAGACTTAAGAACGGTGAGTATACCAGAGTTACTTGGCTATTATTGAGGATTATTGGAGAATCTACTTCCCAATTATGAGCAGGAGTTCCATTTGAAAAGCGAGTTTATATCCTCAATTTCACTGTTAAGTTATTTTAGCTTGCACCATCGGCTGAAAACTTAACAGATGTAAAGGCAGCAGAAGAGAATAACAGACAGATGACAGATGGACAACAATAAATAATAAAGATAATATATGATGATCTTAAATGATAATGAAAAAGATGATTTTATTAATGTCAAGCACCAGTATTATATACCTCTCAGGCATCTCTTGGTCAAACTCATCTACTAGATTAGTTCATTCATAGAATTCCAATCCTCTGCTGGTCATGGCAATAATCATTAAATAATAAAAAGTCAAGTCAGCCCATGAATTGATTAGAAATAACAATCATTTCAGCATGATTAATGGCAAATTTTACTCAATAATTGGGTCAATTTTAAATGCAAAAACTCAACATTAAAATCTTCCCAATTAAGGATACATAATACCTTGACAAATAACAATAAATGGGGGTAAAAAGATATATGACTAATAACATGATGTACCCTAATTGGGACGTTGGCAGGCCTTTCATAGCACTAAGTACGCCCATAATTGGGACATCTATACATAAGTGCTTGATAAATCAATTTATCAATCAGCTAAAATTCCTCCTTAGTGCATTATTATTAGTGCACTACTTTAGGAGGTGCAATTTGGTTAATGCCGTGAGACCACTTTGCACCCAAGTGGCTTCTTAATTTGCCATAATATTATCTTATCATAGCTATTATTAGCTACAATAATCAGGAGAATTTAATTACAATTTAGGCGTTTTGAGATAAATCTGATTATGCAGATTATGCAGTAAATCAGGAGAGATCAAGGGATCCATCAATGGGATTAATCTATCAGCATTTTTGGTTTTCTTAAAGGGTCTATATACAAGTCAACCATCAAAATATAACAATTATTAAACCACCCATGTCAAGTATCAACCAACTAAAGTCAGCGTCCTTAAAAATTGAAACCCTTAAAAATGCACTTATCAGCGTGAATTAAAAATCTAGGGCATAAGTTAATTAGCAAAGGTATCCAGTCACTGCCAGATAAAGTTTAAAACATACGCAAGTGCCCCCTCCAAAGTTTTTAATGGACATCCAGGAATTTATTGGGATGGTCAGTTATTACTGCCAATTTATCTCTCATTTTGCAAAATTCACAGAGCCCTTGATCTATATGTTACAGAAAATTATGCTTTCCAAAGGGATTCATTGCAAACACAATCCATAATGGCTTATAACTGGAATTGACAAAACCTCCTATGCTAATACATCCTAAATTTAATAAGCATTTTCTGATTTTTTACTGATGCCAGTGATGTTGCTATGGGTCCATCCTAGAGCACCATAAAAAAATCAGGTAGATCACTCGATCACATATTTTAGCAATACTCTCTTTAAAGCTGAACAAAACTATAGTGTCACCAAGTGCAAATTCTTAGTAGTAATCTTAACTATTAAGCATTTCCATCCCTTCCTTTATGGTACACACTTTACAGTGTCAATCAACAACGCCTCCCTTTGTTGGTTGCAACAAATAAATGATACTGATGGCTGATTAGGCCGGTGGGCTTTATAATTACAAACTATTGTTTTTAGATTGTTCATCAACATGGCGCCATCCACATAGACGCTTTTGATCTCTCCCATTTACCAGTCTTGACAGTTTATCTGATTAGAAGGACCGCCTCAACCTATTTTTTTGTTCCAATTTATGGTCATTAAAAAACCCTGAAATTTATAATAAACTTAAACAGCAAGCGGCCATCACTTAAATAACTGATGGTATTTTCTATAAAAACTAGTAAAGAAATAGAGGCATCCTTATGTCCGCCCCTCTGATTGTAATGAGGTTATTATGGAAGAGCATAATATTACTGGCCATGATGTGGTACAGAAAATGCATCAATGGTTAAAATTTTGATGTTTTTAGGACAGAATGCTCAGATCATCCAAGATGTTTTGGATGCTTATATCATTTGTCACCAGCACGATTGGCCCAACCTAAGGTTCCAATACCAAGTAGTTGCTCCTGTGGCCCCTTTTTATATAGTAAGCATTGACGCTATAGGTCCTCTGTCTACAGGAGTCCATGGTCACCAATATAACTTTGCCTATTGATTATCTTACCATATGGATCAAAGTTGTATCCATTCTATGGCCACTGCATGAGCAACTTCCTTGTTTTTGTACTAGCAACTCTTCACACAACATTATAGTCCAGAGTTCTTCTGTCTGATAAAGGCATCAATTTCACCTCATGGGTGATCCAAGAATTGAAGCCCTATTTGACACTCATCAATATTTTCAGCATCTCATAACCCCTCTACTAATGTGGATGTAGAGAGCGCAAACGGCAATTTTATCTCATTTTGAGAAAGATAGCTTCCACTAACCCGCTATGATTAAATTACCTTCTACTGAGTGCCCTGCTGGACTATTAAATCAGCTATCCATGGTAATAGATGTCCCCCTTTTGAAGCTTTATGGCAGGAATTCCCGCCTACCAATTAATTTACAATCTTTTCTGACCTCAACAACTCCCAAAACTTTAAAATCACCTTTCACGCCTTAATGAACAATACTAAATGTCTGCAGTCCCTAATCATGGATATTTTTGGTGCATACCATGACAAAGGAGGCAGGACAAAGCAATCTACAATGACCCTCTTTGCCAGTATACCAACCAGAGGATCTAGTAGTGTTCTATAACCATCTCCCTAGGGGAAAATCCAGAAAGCTTGCGAAGTTTTTTCTAGATCATGCAAATTCCTGCATGAACGTGGGTTAGAATATTTAATTGTCAGTGCTAATAATGGTACTGTCTTCAACAAAGTACATGAGTGATTCTCAGAACTTTCAGTTCAATGATATGATCTTGAGGGGGCATTGTTGTAACTCACACTGCAGATGACAAATTGAACAAAGTTGAACCTGAATCTCATCTTCCAACTGATGATTTAAACCTGCCTCTAAGTTAGCAAAGGCATCCACCCTGGATTTTCTGACAAATGAATAATATATATGGATGCCAGTCAAACCAAGGTTGCAAAGAAGCCTTCTTATTAATCTGGAAGAATACTGTGAGGCAAAGAAAGAAATCTCGTCATGAGATTCTTCCTGAAGTCCAGGAACTCCTGATTGTTGGCCCACTAAGGAATGTCATGTGCGTGATATACCTCATCATCCTATAAATTCCTAAGATTCAAATAAGCACATCATCATTGCAAGCTTGTATAATTTTTATAAGTTTCTTAGTTTTAAGATTTATTAAGGCATTCAGTAAGCCTTGGTCATCCCAGTGGTTCTGGCCCTTTGCTCCATTTTATGAAAAATCTAACTAAGAGAAGCTTCTAATCCTGTCTCTTTATCTGTCCCTGCTATCTTAGTACTAAAAAATTTGGTTCATCTTAGGACTATAAATAGTGCTACTATTTCTTATATAAAGTACTTATACATAGGAATAAATTAATGACTTATATAAATTATTATTTTTTATTTTGTTCTAAATGTCTAATCTCTCATCCACCTCTGTGAACTATGAAGCCCTTCCTTAAAATAAACTCACATCCAGTAATTTCACCCTTGTGGACTGAAAACTGCACTTTCTGACAGGTTGCACCTGAATTGCACTATGAGGACATGCCTTAACTTTAAACAAAAAAAGTTTCACTCAATATATCCCTATGAAGAACACTTCCAATTCAATTGATCATGAGTATTGGTATATCTGCTTTGAAATGAATAAGATACAGTACTTGTGGAGAGTACATTTGCATAAAAATCCTTTAAGTTTGATTTAAAAACCTTTGTTCATTTAGGAATAACCTGCAACTTAAGCAATTGATCACCCTACTAGATGCACCTGAAAGATTTGAAAAGATGTTCTTGAGAAAAAATGACAGCATCATAAAGTGAAGAAATTAGAGAAGACCAGTTTATTACTAAGACATGTCACTAGGCTATAAAGGAACGTGGGACTCCTTCAGAAGAAGCTCGTGGGAAGAATTTATTGAGAAAAGTGATATTGGCTTTAAATCAAAGTTTCTGCTAATAATAAATTATAGATAATATTACTAAAACTAGCACAATACCATAAAATTTATACAGATTACAATATCTTATAGTTTAAAGATGCCAAAATCAATGCGTTATTGCTTACAACTAATTATTTCAACCTTCTGATGATGCCACACCAAATAAACAAAGAAAAATTGCTCTGCTGAGGCTCCCCAAACTGAAGCTCCTCGCTGTTCTGATGATAAAATCAAGACGGTCAATATATATGCCTCCACGCCAATTTTACTACCCTGCACCAAGTCTCCACTGCTCTGACAAAAAATGGAATTTCCAAACTAGATGCCTCCAAGCTCAAAATTTTTATCTTTGCATGGCCCCAAAAATATTGACAAATTGCTTGGAACAACAGAGCTGAGGGACATCAAGGCCAACTTTTCTCCCTCCACCATTTCTTTTGTTTTCCAATTTTTATTATGTATTTATTTTTTATTTATTTTCAGCCAAAACTTTAGGTTTTTATATTGATGATAGATTACCCTGTGTTTCTAGTACTAAAAAAAAAAAAAAAAGATAGATTACCCTGTGTTAAAATTTATAGACTTCTTGAATATTCTCAGCTGATAATCCCTAAATTAATTAACTGCACAGGTTTGGTATTGCACAAATCTCCACATTTTCTGATAATAATATGCATTTGTTTGATAATAATATGGAGACTACTATCCATAGTTGAATAAAGTACTAGTATTGGGTCCAACGTTTGACCAGTATTTCCCCTTGAAATACTTAAGATGTCCTAAATAGGAGTTATTCCCTTATACTGCCTAACTTGATCCATGCTCAGATCCTCATTTACGGCTTCTCTCTGGTGACACACAGTTAGTAGCAATTCCCAATTCAGCTTTTATATTCTGGATCCACACTCAAATCCTTAAGCTTTATCCTAAAGAGTCTCCCAAATAAAGCACACAGCAATAGTTTCCTTGAGATAAAATAGAACTCGAAATGGATTCTAATAGAGTATGTTTTATATGATAATAATTACTGGTAAAAGTATATCTAGTAAAAAGTATATTTATTGAGTGAATTCTTAGGGGAATATAGAGTGAGAATTCGGCACCCAACCCTCAGTTGGCACCTCATTGATGAAATGGCAGCCATTGCCATTGAATTGCCCTTTGTTGTCTCATCAGCAAAGGTCTTTCACATCCTGGCTAGGATTCTGTCATCAGACATCCTTGAGACCTAAAATGGAAAGAGTCAGAAAATGTGTCCCTAACGTTTCCCTCTTGATCCCAGAAAATAAACCATATTTGGAAAGCGACCTGCTTAGGTAATGGGACTTTTATTCATTAAGGCAGGTCATGAACCAACTGATTGATTTGCTAGTTACAGGTGGCATCACTCGCCTCACAACTTGATCCTCAAATTCCCAATTGGTCTGGTGATGAAACCCAACTAAACCTGATTGGTACACCTAATAGTTAATCATTGATCAACTGTAATATGCCCTATTTTGTCAGCAACTCTGCCTAACGAGATCTCAAGCATTCACTCAGATTGATCCCCTATGGATCTGAACCAGGGAAATTACTCAAAATCCCCCAAACAATATTTACCCCAAAATCAGGGTCATATGATATCCAATACACTTCTCTATAGGGAATTAACCCCTAATGACCCCTGGTAATTTAGTTGGCTGAGAATATGGGCAAAAAACCCATCACCATGAAACCCATTCCTGACAACTTGAGAAGTTTTAAAAAATTGTCATATAAACACCAGCCCAAATTTTAAATTACTTTGTCCCTCCAAATATTTATTATTAAGTTAATCAAAAAGAATCAGTCATAACAGTAAACTGCATTGTATTAATGGTTAATGAAAAAACCATAACCAATGAATGGAATTTTAGCTAAAATAGTTTGGATTTCAAAGAATAAAAACGGTCAACCTTATTGAATATACATTAATAAATTCAACCAGAGCAAAGCTTACTGAATAATGATCTCAACTGCTTCATGCTTGACATTAAACATACCAACTTGTTGGATGAGGTCAATGAAACTCTTTTCAAGCGCCTTATGACCATCAAATTTGTCCTTAAAGTTTAAAAAGATAGAACTCTTTTTTGACAATGAAAAGGTTTTCATGTTTTTTAAGCGCTTTTTGCCACTGACTACAATTTTTGCCCAGTGATTTAAAAAATTGGCATTGCACCCCAAAGTTATGTGCCGCCCTTCTAAGAGGAGCTTTGTTTCTATCCAGATTTATCCTGCATTTCAATTTACCAGAACACATAGTTTCTTTTAGTTCAGCACATTTTGTACATAAACCAACTCATCAATCTTGCCAAGCCCTTGATCTCAACCTGGATCAGCTGCAGCAAGTCATTGGGTTTGCCCACATCTATGAAGCTATACTCAATGTGGCCATCTTATCTCAGTCGCTGATGCGTCCCACCTTCTACAACTGCGTCCTATTTTGAAACTTCCTTGACATAATCCTAACCCTCAGCTCAAACATAACAAAAGAACTTACACTGCTGATGCAGGCGCAGCTGAGCACCTGGTTAGAGATCAAAGCCACCCAAGCTTAGGTTTTCATTACAGATTGCAGCACCGCCTGCACTATCTTGGAGGACCATTTCAAGTGACATAGAAATCATAGTTTCAACAAGCTCCAGAATGACTAAAGCCTGACCGCTTGCCTGAAGTTCAGAAAATTCATTTTACTGCACGCTAGCCCTATCGTTTTTACATAACTTGATATAAGGCACTAATCCCAAGGACAAGGCTGGGCGGCAGAAGGTCCAGAAGGTTAAACTTAAGGAACTTCCTGACCTCAAGCACACCTTGGACCAACGCTGGTTACAAGCCAAATATGCCCAGGTTGGTACATGTGAGGTGCAAAACGCCCAGCCCCTTTCTTTAGCTCAGGCATTAAAACGGACGAGCTATTTACTTAATGACAATGGCACAATCTGGTTTACAGGTAATGGGGGTTCAGAACCCATTCCATTTATGAAATTGTGAGCTCAGGTCAGGTACAACTTCAATTGATCACTCAAGTGAGGTAGTTTTAAAGTATGCTACCCTTTCAGATAGAAGTGTGCGCCTATTGGTGCACCAAAGCTTGGGACTACTTCCGCCAACCCAGAATTTCCCTGAGATGGTCTAATTAAGTTCACTCAAGGCTAACGTTTCTCGTTAGTTGTCTTTCCAATAAGCCCCATAGTCATTTAGTTTTTCCATATGTTGACTTGGGTGCAGCTGTGCACAGACTCTTCGAGGAGGTCTCACAACATATTAGCTTGTTTATCCTTTTTAAAATTATTACAGTTTCAAATACGCCGCTGGGACTACCTGGTTCCCACTAAACCTGACCACCAGTGCACTATACCCCTGTACCAGACTTAGATATGAACTGCCATCTGGGGCACAGCCAAGTTTTGAAGATTTCCCAACTTATTATCACTTTTGCTATGCTCAAAACCCTTGCCATAAACTTCTTTAGATTAAGAACCATTTTCTGGGCCAATTTTATCATTATAACGATGACTACTAGTTCCCTTGTGTTGTTCCTGTGCACCAAGCACCACCATGCTGGTTTTTGGAGAGTTATAGATACTCACTTGACAGACCCAGTATCTTTTCCAAGAATCATGGGCTACCACATCCATCATAGATTAAAGACTTTAAATAAATGCTATTCTAAAATTAAAATGTTGACCCAAGCTTCTACAAATTACTTAAGATGAACATGAGAATTTTCACTCTTCCTTAGGCTTGTAGGGGGCATTGTCAGGATTTTTCTAATAGGTGTGGACTCCAACTTTAGGTTTTGATTTGTTTATATATTGAGGCAATCTTGGCCTATATTTATTACAATGTATTTATCAATACTTTTATTAAGCTTAAGGCTCAAAAGTATTATTAAACTCAACTCTACATAGCATCAAATGGTTAATAAACGCTGAATTCACAGCAAAAAATATATTGAATCACTTTTTCAGAGCACCACCTACTGAAGAACCCAAGCGACTTCATTCATAACCCAGAAATTAATCATTATTAAATGGCGAAATCTCAAGTTATGATTTCCTCTCAAAGTCGCAAATGCATTGTTTTAGCAATATACAATCTATATCAGCTTTCCAATGATGTGTGGATATAGAGACTTGAGCAATGCACAAAATTTTCCTATGAAGTACAATTTAACGCTGTTTGATAAATCTCCTCCTAATCATCAGACAAACTAATGCAATGCTGGATATCAGGAAAAATCCTTGTTATGTCTATTCCTGAATGTCTAATCTATATCCAGATTGTGCCTATTAATCCTATTATCTTACCATTCCCATTATTTATAAATTATTTTAGGCACATTTAGAAGATTATTAGTGTGAATATTTTATTATATAAAATCTTTTTACATAGAAATATCTAAATTACTCTTATTCAAATATTAACTATTATTTTATTCTAGATGTCTAAATTATCGTCAAACTCTATGTTTTTCAGGCCATTCCTTCAGTATTCTCGCATCTAGTGATTTCATTCTGGTGTCCTGACAACAGGCTTCTCATATATTGGGCTCATGGATAGCTTAAGTGAAATCTTTTGAACCTTTAACAAAACATTGGGCCCAAGATGCTGGATCCAAATTTTGCACGCGCAATATGACAAAGCAACCCTAACCACCCCAATACCCTACTCAAGTATCTACCATCCCATCCCTCTGCTTTGGGACCACATGATACCCCTACACACTTCTAACAGTTGCCACTGACCAGTGTAGAGAAGAATGAGTAATATGCATATGTGAGAAAACCAACCAGAGGAGATGCCCAACAATAATTTACACTCAAGAAGTTCATGATCAAGTTGTTGTAAACAACTTTGCACCTCACCATCCATTCTTTATAGCCCACATAAACTATATGGACATGTTGTACATATCATACGCTTTAGTATACAAAAAAATATGGAATTACACATATCCTCCCAAAATAATTCCACGCTTTTAAATTCATTTTTAATGATTTTTGAGAAGGATATATTGCACTGACAAACAATATAATGCCTTATAATCTACATGCACATTATTAGGGTAACTGGGAACTTTATAACACCAAATTAAACATTACCCTCCCTTTGAGGATGTATGGCACAAAATAGTGCATATCTTCCATCTTGACATCATTTAAGAGTTTATGTTATTATAGAACATATTCTCTTTCAAAATGGAATCACCCATTCCTACCTCACTTCATGCACTAATAGTGGCAATAGCATTATGGCCAATATACACCATTTCCTGGATGCTTTTGATGGATCATACCCCATACCTTGTGAGGAAGTTTTTGCTTCCACTTCCAAATACTAGAACACTTAGGAGATTGGATATTTGTCACATGACATCAAAAGAAGAAAAATAATTTACTTATGGTTTCTATTTAGTTTTTAGAATCAGACCCTTCTTCCATTCATGCTTTATCTTTGCATAGTGCCTACATATAAGTAAGGCTACCAATTTCCCACAACATAGCAGTAATTGCAGACAACAGAAGGTGCATAGCCAACTCTGGAGTGTCTCATTTTTTACTTTCTAATATTTTTTACAATTGGTAGGGCCCATCCCTGGTCAGCCTTCCCTGAATAAATATAAGATTTAATGTTTTTATAGAATGTTATGAAATCATTTTTCATAAATAATGTTGAAAAAACTGGAATCTAAAGTATGAAATAGATAAGGCACAATATGATTGATAGCACAGTGAGACTCTCTCCCTAGTTTGACTTTTCTTTTTCCCTTAATTTTTTTGATGGGTCTATAATTGAAAGTAAGTTAGTTTTGTTGGCCACAGTACATATATTTAGTAGTTTTTTGTTCTTTTCTTTAGTTTCTTCTTCAATTATAAGGTTTTAAGGATAAAAAAAATTGAGAAGAGGTAACAAGATGTCATTGAAAAAGATAAATAAATCATTTTGTTTTATTTAGATTATTATGTTGAACCGCTTAATAGTTTTTAACATGTAGTGAATAGTAGACATGGGAGTTAAATAAGACAATAAAGTAGCAGTGTCAAGGCTGTCACAAACCAGCCTTTGCCTGCATGTAACATTTTTCCTATATTTTAAGATATAAGAAAATTGGCCTCAAGCCTAATAAGAATATATTAAATAAATTACAACTGACATTAGTCCCCAGCTAAACTTAAATGGAATTATAACTAGATTGGGACAAGGTAAAATGAAATCTAATAACAAAATGATGTCAAATTTGATTGATTAAACATCATCAGCCAACCCAAAGCAATGTCAAATAAAATACTATCCTAATAGAAATAATAGTGACTTCAAATATAAAAAATCAAGTCTAATTATCAAAGACTAATCAATAAAAGTCTTTTGACATTAAAAAGGGAACCAAATAGTTTTCCCAATATCCCACAAATATCCCTAACAGCGAATTAGTTTATATGCTACTCATCATCCTAAACTTGGCTAGTTTTCTCTTATAAAAACTCTTAGATTATAGTATACCCAGTTTACTATAGTGTTTTTTATAACCTTTATAGGTATAGTGCAAAAAAATGAGGCTGTGGATGATGTAGATATGCACTGGTATTGACCCTGAAAGCTTGTGTTCCTTTTGCTGTGCATCTGTCTGTCAATTATCAGTAGCCTTGTTACTTTTTAAGTAAATTATGTGTTATTGTCTTTAATGGTGTCAATTATTTAAGTTAAGCTGGCAAAGGTACGTACAATACCAAAATATAACTTGAAATAATGAAAATAAAATGGGTTGAAACGCTAAATAAGTAAAATGCAATGAGTCCAAATAAAATAAAGACCAACTAGTATGGCAATGGCAAACCGCTAGCTGACCATGGTAGAGGGGGAGAGGATAAAGGGTTCTTATCTGACGCCATCAAACACAAGAAGCAAGGAATGACCATGGTGGAAAGCAAGGGTGTTGGAGAATCTGCCAAATGGGGTTTCATACCTTTTTGGGAAAATCAGGGTAGAAACCGTGCGCCTTAGCATAAGCACTGAAATAAGTGGCAATATTGTTCTCAGCTTAAATATGAGCATCAGCAAGCTTGATGAAGATAGCAATGTTAACATCGATGAATCCCCCCCCTTGGGTTGGGACCATCTAGTACTAAAAAAAGAAGATAGCAATGTTAATACAGGTGATTTTGGCCTTAGGGTCCTTTTCCAATGCCATGACATTCAGTTATAGTCATTGGCCAAAAGTGGTAGTGGAGGAGAGCGCGCTTACATCCAGCGCTAAGGGTAGCTGGGACATCATGAGGGAAAAGACCCACTGCAAGTGATGCAAATGACTTAAATTCAGCTTTGCGTAGAGGATGACTGTCAGGCGATGCAGCCACATCAATAGCGAGCTGATGATCAGATCATAATGGGGCAGTGTTCATGTGGAATGTAAAAAAGAAGGGAAGGAATTTGGAATTAAAGTTTAGATTTAAAACTATTTGATAATAATAATGTTCAGTTCAAAGGATCCCCAGACTTCAAAACCTCAGCCAATAAGATCCAGGGGTTTTTCATCAATTAGTTTGGGGTATCTGAATATGATCAGGGTTTGATGGGTGAATGTGAGAGAAAGTGTGAGCAAATGGGATTCCAAGCCTGAGACTTATTGGCTGGAGGTTGAATAAATGGATGAGGCTGGTGGGGGAAATTATAGGTAGTATTTTTGGGCCTTTGGCCCAAAAACTGAACAGGCGGAGGAGATAGGGGCAGCAAGGCACCCCAGGTATATTCCATAGAAGGATATAGCGTCAGAAATGGTGACAGAACAAGTTGCAGTGGTATGATGACAGGGTTTTTTAATGATCTAATGAAAAACATAGATGGCAGACTTGGCATTCATTATCAATGTGTGCCTAGAAGAAATGGTTAGGTTCAGAGGCCACATGGGATTGCAGTGGTTCTTCTGGATGATATCTACATCTTAAGGGGTAATGGTAGCTTGGGGAGCTATAAGGTGCTCAGAACCACTAGGAACAGCTAAGTGGAGGATGGGTCTGATCCAGAGAAAGAGAGCCTTGACATAAGATCCTCATACAACACCTGGGGTGGTAAGTGAGATGGAAGGTTGGCAAAACTCACAACCATTGTGGCTTCAGTGGGAAGGCGAGTACAAGTTGTGGGAATAGGAGTGTTTTTATTTATTTGAGTTTCTTCTGTTGTAACAGCATCCTCCTCAGAGGTTACCAAACATCCAAATAGCCCTTTGAAAGAATGGAAGTTGATGCATCCCACTAGCACATAAGTGGCGGTGGCAAGCTCAATTATTGCCTTGTTGGTATATGGGAATAACTGCATTAGTCAACTTAGAGGAAAAATTTAATGTTGAAAAAATGGAGGGAAAGGAGGTGAGCATGCGTGAGGTGGAGCGCTAAGTCCCATGGAGGGAATACTGGCGGTTTGTACTATTAAGATTAGTTGAACCAGTCCAAACAAGGTTTTAATTGGGGCAAAATTATAGAAGGAGATTCGCCGTTGCCCCATACCAGAGAAGTGGGTGGTGGAGCTGCGGACATCAGGGTGAAACATTAGTTAGGAAACAGAGTATTTTATTTTGTACTTTCAATCAGTAATTCACTTAAGTTTGAAATAAACAGAAGAAAATTCTTAATTTGGTGTTCTGAATGACCTTTATAAGGGCATGTGCATGGTCTTGCCTTCCCAATAGTCTGATACAACGCCTTATAGAGACATATAGTAACATTATAAGAAAATCTTCAATTTTGTCTTTGTTTTTATGAGATTATTACAATCACCTGAATCCATAAACTTCCCTTCTTGGTACAACAACACACCACTGTGGTAATAGTAGTAATCTCATTTTTTGATAATAGAGTTTCTACTATTATTTATACCTACCGTTCAAAACATCCCATAATTTCAACCTCTCCCTGCAAATGTTTGTTCCTGTACACATTGGGACCCACCGAGTATGACCTTCTAAGAAATGCTCTTTCTCACCTTAACCCACGAGATTTTTTCCAACATGCATCTGGAGTCATGAAACACCTGCATGAACAGGTAGGTGCTTTAATTCCACCTTACCCACCAACTTAGCTTCTTGGATAGTGAACCTTAAGGAGGATCAACCAGTTTTACCTTCCTTATTATATGAGTATAATGACCTAGTTAATCGCTCTTCCACTCCTATAGAGTCCATGGATAAGCTTAGTATGTTATTATTGCTGCAACGGGGCCCACTATCAGTATAATTATATTCTACTCGCTTTCATTCCTTGTCCCAGTCTTCCAAGCTATTCTCTCACAAATTCCCGCATTTTTTGCCAGAATTTAGGATCAAAGTTACTAGAAGCTACCGCGGACACCCATCTTGCTGCCAAAATGAAAAAAAGAAATTATTTTGGCCTCCCAAGTTGAACACCAACTTTCATTAGTGCACTCAAAAGATGTCCTATCAACAAGTCCTATACTACTTTAACATTACATCCTTTCTCCTAGTGATAACCTAGCTCCCCATTGGGACTCCTTCTCCTGTACCTGAAGCCATCAACACCCCTGGAGGAACAATTGAGGCCTGTAGCATTGAAGGAGTGGTGCAACCCCACAACTTACATTAAACTCACGCATGTCTATGAAACTTTAAAAAATGGGTCTAACCCTTCCAATTACATAATTTATTTATTTACCACCAGGTATAAAAAAGTCAGGGCAAAGTTATATAGAAGACATGTAAGCACTGGTGAATTATGGTGTGGAAGATAACTTTGATGACTTTGCATTAGTAAAATGCTAGGCATATTCATCATTCCTGGGAAATTTTACCATTGCCAACACCTCTAAGAGCTCCCATAGCATTGAAGTCCAATGGCTAGTTATCCTTTGGAAAGCCCGTAATAGGTTTGAGGAGATTTTGTGCTTTAGAAAATGTTTCTTGCTCCGTGAGCCTTGGCATGAGGTGGTTGCATAAGTACACTACCTTCTTTGATATAGGAAATGGAATAGTCACTTTGAACCCAGAAGAAAACAACCCGCAGTGTTGGGGTTTTTCTCCTCGCCCACCAAAGACCCTTTCCTGGGTGTAATCACAAAGGTTTCACCATCCCCAAACCTCCCTATGAAGTTAAAGTATATGCTCGTATATCTCAGCCTGAAGCCCATTCAGCGTCAACTACTTCAGTCACATTCACTTTCTCATTTAAGTATATATAGGGTGCGGTGCTCCCAAATGTATTCCCTGTATATAATAAAACTTAAAGGCTAAGGAATTTCTGGACGCCTAAGTGAAGGGCTTGCTTGTTTGAGGTTTCATAGACAACATCAAATCCTTGTTGATTTAACCTGTTTTTCAGGTTTTTAAGATAAAAGTTGACCTTTTTCCCTGTGTGGACTTTGACTTCTCAATGGTTCACAAAGCTGGATCCTTATGCCACGCCTCTTATGAAGGATATCACTCCTTGGAATTCAAACAGAAAAATCTCCTCCAATCTATACTTAATCAAAGCATTTCGCTATATTCCTGTCCTCTCCAGAGAATCAGTAATACACCGCCTTTATGTGTTACCTTAAAGTTTTAGCATACAAGGTGATGCCCTTCAGACTCCTCATTTCTTTTCTGCATCCTAACGCAGGATTGCTCAGGTGCTGGAAATTTTCTGTAGGGAAATGCTGTGCGGCGAAAATGGATAAAGTAGTTGTGCTATTAAGTCTAGTGAAGAGCATGCTTAGGACATTGAAAAGGTTTTCCAACCTATTTCCAATATCATTCTAAAATTGAAGCCATTTAAGTGTGAGTTCTTCATTAAATCTGACTATCTTAGTAAAGTCATTTTCAAGTAAGGCATGACTATGTGTCCTGATAAGCTGTCAAAAATAAGAAACTGGGCTTACCCTCTTAACAAGACTGGCGTACATAGTTTCCTTAGTGTGATCAACTTCCTCCATCATTTTGATAAGGATCACTTCTCCACTTCCACATCATAAACTATCTCACAGGGAAGGAAACTTTTTTGTTTGGGGGAAAGCAGAAGAGGAAGCGTTCCAAGCTGTTAGAGAAAGTCTGCTCTTTGCAATCTCTTGGCCTACTACAATCCTGATTTACCTTTCATTGTTTATATGAATTCCTCTAATTTTGTTTTAAGGGCTGTTCTCTTATATTAGGGTATGAAATGGTTTAGTGCATCGTTGGTTTATCGCTTTTCTAATGACAGTGGGCCTGCTGGATGACAGGCTAATCATTATGGAGATTGGCCGACCCTTGCTATTTTGCCTAAGGTGATGGGGCCAGCAGCACCAGCTGACCTCTTGGCATGTCACCCGCACCATTTGGGGATCCCCCAGCCTAAACCTCAACAAACAAGTATAAGAATAAACTTATAATAGAAGAGTGAATAGGCAAAGGGAGATATTTATTGAAAGGGAAACGCCATATATTTATATGTACAAAAGGGCTACTGCGCCCATTGCTAGCCTATCACTCATTGCTGGATCTTCCAGCCAACCACACTCTCTTCCTTTTGCTGCGCTTACTCATTTCTTGGTGTCAACCCTCTCACTCTATCCTTTCCAATGTCTGATTGTTGGTTTTGGCTTCATCCTCAGCCTTCAGTTACAGGTGAGCTGTATAATTTATTATATGAATAAATATCCAATTGGGATTTGACTTAATATCTATGCGCCAGAAACATCTTTGGTTGCTCAGGTAAATCAGGACAACTCAACTTCTTGCCAATAACACATTTTTACTCTTTGTAGTCAATTATTTGGGTAATCGCCTTTCTCAGGAGATATTTGCTTATTATATATGAGGCGCCAGAAACAACCTTGGCTACCTCAAACTCGGGATCATTGGTCTCCCCTGACATAGAATAATTAATACAAATGGATCATCCTCAACTACTATTTGCTAGTAATCCTTATACTAATTTAGGGACATTTACTGGTCCCAACTAAACCTAACTTCCAATCTCTGAAAAATACTGATTTGGTTCAACCCACTTTGTGGAGCAAATATCAAGCAATCACCTATATAACCATAAAATTCATTTAATAAACCATTCCTCCAGGATTGGCCATTTCATCCCATATAACAATTATACATTGGAGGAATCCATCTGGTTAAAATTCTGACAAGCATCATGTGTGCTTTTTAAGTTACAAGGTGCTACAAGTGGTAGCTGATTACCCAATCTCTAATAAGGAGTTTCTTACCATCATCACCGCACTAAATTAGTGTAAGCTCATCTTCAGTATGCTCATCATTATTTTATTTAAAAAAGACCATCGCGCCTTGAATTTCCACAAGAGTTCTCACATGTGAAACAACACCAAGTCCCTTGGCATTAGGAGCTCGTTTAATACAACTTCATAATTAAGTACAAGCAGAAATCTCAACTTGATTCCTGTGCTCCTCAGCAGTGACCACCGTCTAGCTTTTTCCTGCATTGAACTAAATGAATAAAATACTGCAACCATGCTACACCCGATTTCTTAAAATGTTAAAAAGATCTTGCTAAAGACTTATAAAGAAGATGAAGGATGCTGAGGGTTATAGCACTTTTGGGAATAATTAGAGAGGTATTTACAAAAGGTTGTACCCATAAGGTGCACTAGAGATTTACAAATAGCAAAGGATCATTCTGCATGTTGGGACCATCTAGTACTAAAAAAAGGATCATTCTGCATCATAAGTATGCCTTTGCCCTTCACAGAATGCAAAAAGAAATCCTTAAGGCTTTTTAACAATCATCCCCTGGCTAGTCATCTTAGCGTTGATAAGAATGTAAGCTTGATCAAAATGGGATTATTCCTGGCCAGTAATGAAAGCTATAATAAAAATATAACAATTAATTCATAACTTGTGCCAGATATAAACTTTGCTCTCCAAACCCTATAATAAGTTGATGCCACTCCAAATTCATCTTGGTCCTGGTCTTCTCTCAGCATGGATTTTAATGCTTGTTTGTCACAGTCAAATGGTTATTCTCAGGGAGACTGCATATATAGTTTAAGCATATCTGCCAGTTGGGATGCAGAAGCACCCAAAAGGAGAACCAGAATGCCAGAGGCATTGCCGCTCAAACAATGTTAAAGTGTATGGGGAGATGAGGAACAATTGAATGCTGACAGGCCACAAGCATAAAAAGAACACAGCGAAAAACCTGGCTGTTGTTGCTCCAGGCCCAACGGGCCTGGGCGTGGGGAGTTGTGAGATTGAATTGGGTAGCTTGGGGCTCAATATGAGAATTGGGTACAATAATATTGATTAGGGGGCGGATCCTTGTCTGGAGTGGGGGTAGTTGGGCCCATAAGATAAAAATATCCTGTTTGCGGATGGCCTCCATATTTTGGGAGAGTTCTACAAAATTTTTAACATGATAAGCCCAATTGACTGCGGTAGGAACTAAAGTTACTAACATGGCATGGATTTCCCAATTGATATGAGGCCCATGAGGCCACATTGGAGTTGTCATGGGGATTCAGCAAAGAAAAATTTGAATTTAACCAGATAAATTGGAGCGTGGGAAGATTTTGAATGAATTATAAGATAAGAAAAATTAATAATCAATTTCATCAGTTTGTTATAACTGCTTAAATAGACAATTGATTTTAGAATAGCTTAAAAAGGCGTGGGATTGCGTTCCTCAAGATTTGACCTAACCTGGCAAACCTAGAGCGAGGGGGATAAAAAAGAACTTAAATTGAACTAACTTAGAAAGACTTGGTGGCAGGCTGAGTTGCTGTCAGTTCATCTACAGATGCCCAAATTGCAGTTTTACCATGGTTTTGACGCTTAGCATGATGGTGTCTAACCTGATGGGAAACGGAAACCTCCCAAGGCCACCCTACATAGGGGCGGTCCCAAGAGGTTGGGAACAGGTTTAGGGCACCCAACCCACCTGCACCAAGTTGCTTTGGCGTCCATTTGACCAAGTTTGACTCATTGGATGAGGATTTTGATATTTTTGGGAATAGTTTTAAACTGGCGTCACCTTTTTGATGATGGAAGATGCCATCAATGAGTTCAACCAAAGATTTGAACTTAAATGCTTTCTTCCATAAAGGTACACACCCATTAGGCCTTGTTCCCAATATTTTTGTGGATGGTTACAAACTGGTGACAACATTCCCAATTGCCCAATGCCATTGGCGAGTTTTGCCAAGGATTTGACACTAGACGCTTTATTTACCAAAGGAACATTTCTGTTGGGCTTTGTTGCTGAGGGTTTGAGGCTCTCAGTCTTTAATGCTGAAGTCTTGTTGACAATGACTTCTTTTGAACCTTTTACCACATGGAACAAAAACTCTCCAATAACTTAGCACAATTTGCTTAATATGCAAAATCAATTTGGCTGAAGTTTATACTGGGATGGGTGGCAAGGTCCTTAAAGGATAAGCTGTTACTCATTGCTCATCTATCACATGGGTAAGGTTGTCCTGGGAGACATGAGGGGCATCTGGCCTTCTTGGATCCATTTTTGATGGTAACAGGAATGCCACCTGGTCCAAATGGATGGGGCGCTTCCCCAGACTTACATTACCATTCCTTTTTACTAAAGGGATAGCTCCACCACTGAAAATTGATTAAGAGCCACATCCTTATGGGCCTTGGTCAACTTGATCGCCATTAGCATAGCAACCTTTGGGGGAGGATGAGGAGCATCTAGGGGGGTGACGTGGAAAGTTTTGATGAGCTCCAAGTAGTTGATACAGTCCTGCATGCCAACCAGCTATTCTTATAGGCTCAATAGCCTTTCCACAAGACTATATATTGTACTGAATGCATGATTGGCGGGAAGCCAGGATGCCCTCAACTTCAGCTTCTTCTACTCGCTACTTGATATCAACAGACTCTGGGTCTGATGGATTTGCCCCCAGAATGGGACAGCTGAGAGACATGAAATACCAGATGTTGCTTCCAGTGGGGTGGCAATTTAAAAGGAAGGCACCATTTCCAAAGATTTCTTCCATCATATGAGGACTAGGCGCTTGCTTGCAAACTTGCGTAAGGGCACCTGCATGCACAAGCGGTGCATATCAAGCAATAGTGTGAACCTACCTTGATTTCATGCGCTGGGTGCCACTTCTGATCCGCAAAATCATATATATTCACTTATGGCCTTAATGAAGTTTTCCCAAATCAAGGCCTGTGCGGCACAAATTTGCTGAACATGATTGGCTGCTGCTGGTACCTCTGGGAAAAGGAATGGACCAACTGAAAATGATGGATTATATCCTAAGTTTGCTTCATATAGGGAAAAGCCTGTGGACGCATGGGTCCCATTATTATATTCAAACTGGATTAGAGGGAGGTCGTCCAACCAGGTATCCTGAGCGGCTGCAGCGTAGCATTGCAGGTACTGCTTTAAGATCTGATTAACCCGTTCAGTTTGGCCATCTGACTGTGGATGGTATGCAGTGGAGCAACAGGGCATGATCTTTAAAATCGCCAAGAGCTTGTTCCAAAACTATGCTATAATTAGGGTCCACGGTCACTGACAATTTCCTGTGGGAGACCAAACATTCAAAACACATGGCGCACAAATAGGCAGGCTGTTTCCTTGGAAGTAATAGAGGATGAGCACAGGATAAACAGGGAGAATTTTGTGAAGTGGTCTACAACCATCATGACTGCTGTGAACCCTTGGATCTGGGTAGCTCAACAATAAAGTACACAAACATTGATGTCCACAGCCTCTCTGCCTGCTGCAAGGGTTGTGTCAGAAAATCGACTATAGACTCTGCTAATTGGCAGGTCAACCAGTATAAAGACTAGTCAGCCCTTGCTGTTTTACCTTAGGCGTTGGGGCTAGCAGCGCCGGCTAACCCCTTGGCATGTCACCCATGCCATTTGGGGATCCCCCAGCCTAAACTACAACCAACGAAATAAATAATAAACTTATAACAAAAGTTATATTAATCAAAAGTGAGATATTTATTGAAAGGGAAGCGCCAGGTATTTATACTATTTACAAAAGGGTTACTGCGCCCACTGCCAACCTATCAGCTCTTCCTCTGGTTCTTATAGCCAACCACTCTTCTTCTTCTTCTACATAATTCTCTTCTCTGGTGTCAACCCTCTCGCACCATCCTTCCCAATGTCTATATTAGTTTTAGATCATCCTTGGCCTTAAGTTGCCGGTAAGCCATATAAATAATTGATCTAAATATATGTCAAATTTGGGTTTGACCTTTGAGTTGTTAATAATGCGCCAGAAACAACTTTGGTTGCTCACATTGAATCAGTATATCAGCATCTCACTGACATCTCTTCTCATCTTATCTCAATAATAAATGAGGCACCAGAAACAACTTTGGCCACCTCAAACTCATAATTGTTGGATCCGCCAACATCAGGAAGCAGTACAGGAAGTGAATTCTAAATTGAACATTTGAAATAAATACATTGGCTTTTCACTGGAAATCCCATAACGGCCCACAAATGGAAAAAGCATCAAACACTGATTCTACTGACTGATACCAATTGGATCATCCTTGGCTATTAGTTGCTGGTGATCCTTATACTAATTTGGGGCCATCGATTGACCCCACTCAAACCTAATTCCAAACTCAGCAGAATACCAATTTCACTCAACCCCAATTGGGGAGCAACTAACCAGCAATCATATCAAATAACGCGAAATTCAGTCAATAAGCCATTCCACCAGAATTGGCCATATCATCCCAAATAACGTTAAATCATTGGAGGATTTCATCTGGTTAAAATTCTGACATGATGAAGAAAACCATTCCTCTCAGAGTGATCCAGTTTGCCTGAACACAAGTCGCACAGTCAGCAATCCATGCCAAAATATCATTTGACAGGCCCAGCTAGCTATACGTACATTTCATTAAATCAATTCACCTCTTATTCCCCAGGTGACCAACTGAGGGAGGATCGTGATGAGCCTGAATTACTTTGGCTTGGAGGAGAGGAGGGACCCACACCTACAACCCGAATTGGATGAGACCCTCAGCCAGAGAATACAAGGAAATCTTTGAAGCTGGGAGAGACAACTACTCCAAAAGATCCACCACTTCCACACAAGCAATTTGCGTGGCTAAGACCTGCTAAATCAAAGGCGCATTCTGAGCTAAGTCTGCTGTCAAAACTATAGGAAGTACCATGGCTAAGTTTTGGGTTTGGGGATGACTGTGACGAGATCCGCCTCATCTGAGTCAGCAGGACAATGTGTGGGGTTGCAGCTTAGAAAATTAGGAAGGACATTTAGCGCTCCTTTTACAAACTTGTATATGAAGTTAAAGCTGCACAAGTCCCAGTAGTTTTGGGCCTGCCAGTGCATCAACTTCTGTGGCTTGCAGAATAAATAAGAGATCTTGATGGTCAGTCTGCAAAGTCAACTTGTGCTGATCACCTTGTAAGAGATATCTCCAGTGGGTCAAGGCCCACGCCATGGCTGCCAACTCTTATAAAGATGGACCAGGATTGCTCAGTGGAAGAAAACTTATGGTAAAATTAAGCAACTGGGCGTTCCAACGCATTGTGCTCCTAGAGAAAGAGCCCCTACCATAGCGAAAGATGCATTGCACTCTACAATGTATAGTTTGAAAGGATCCACGTGCTTAAGGGGGGAAGGCAACAAGAACATCGCTTTGATCAAATTGAATGCTTGCTGGCACTTGGGTGTCCAGCGGAAAGGTACGTTTTTGCTCATGAGTGTATGCAATGGTGCGGACAGCTGCAAAAATGTGAGAGGGAATTTTTATAAAGATGATGGTGCCCAAGGATGTTTTTAATTGCTTCTGGGTCGTTGGAGTTGCCCACTCACAGATGGCATCCAGTTTACTGGGTGAAATGGCTTAACCATCTTTTAATATGAGATTCTCTAAGAAGGTAACCTCTTCCCAGTAAAATTTGCAGCTTGACAGCTTGACAAACAGCCTGGCCTTATTCAGGACAGCCACCACCGCCTCTAAATCTTTCACATGCTGTCTGAGTAAGGGGAATGTACCATGATATCATCAACATATGCAACCATGTAAGAAAATCTGAGATTTCTAACAAACAACTGATAATTCAATGGAATTTGGTGAATGCTTTATCAGCCTGAAGGGCATTACTCAAAATTTACATATGCCTCATCTTGTCAAGATAGCGGTAAGCCATTACTGGCCTTCAGCTTTTAATTTGATCAAAGCTGTTTACTAGATTGCGTTTCAAAAATTCACGCGACATCACAATTGCTTTGTAAATGGTCTTCTCTAATGGGGAGTGTTTAGTGGTCATGAACCGTTATATTATTAATGTGGCTGTAATCCATGAAGGGACAAAGTGAACCATCTGCCTTTTGGCAATGACAATGGGGAGGCAACTGGGGATGTCTCCTTAAACAACCAATCCTTCTTGTGCATGTCATCTAACTATGCATCAAGTGCCGCATTATCCTCTGCTATATGAGGATACAGTGAGAAGTATATATTTACCACTTCCATTGTGTTCAAAATTTTAAATCAAATTATGTATGAGGTGAAAGGCGAAAAGCCTCCTCAAAATCAAAAATACTCTGGTAGCCATCAACACTGTAGTAAAATTGTGAGGAAGGCCTATGGGGGAAATTAGGGTTGTAACAGACCCACGGCTATGAGCTTTAATGACGGTGTCCAGCAATGGAACTCACCCTCCACCTGATTGTTGTAAAAGGACAGATTGTTTGTCTCCAGGTAATTTTCACATGCTGCTGAAGCCACCAACCCTCACCCAAAATCACTGGGAATGAGATTGAGAATCATAGAGAAGCAATTATAAAACCTAAACTGGTAGATGGAGAAAGATATGAGGTTCTATACTCTGAAAAAGGGTTTGGGAGGCTGACAATGCAATTAACACCGCTAGCCCCAGGTCAAAGTCTAGATTAAGCTACTGGGCCAACTCCAAACTCATGAAGTTATCCGCTGCTCTCATGTCAACCAAGGCCTCAAAAGACACCTGGTGTGCCCTAATGCTAATTTTCATTGGTGTTAAAAAGTGGGCATAATTTTTTTATTGACAGATGCGGTCATTTCTGCTGATGAATAGATTTCAACAAGATCAGGGAGAATAACAAGGTTTGTGAAAGGAGCAAATTTGGTGTGGAAAAGGTGTTGAATCACTTTCTCTCCAGGATGGTCCTCCAAAGATTTGTAAACAGGTGTGCTACAGAAAACTAACACAGTTGTGGGGGCAGCATTGGTCCTTGGAACCAATATGGAAACTAATTCAAAGCTGAGATTAGAAACTGAAGCCAAGTTAGCGGCGTCAAGCATAAATAACTCATTTTGAGGATGGACCAAGTAAAAAGTTGAGGGCACTGGGGCAGTGCAGCCATAGTGAAATTCCTCCAAAAACATCAGGGAGAAGCATACAAAATCAGTGATTGGCCAGACAAACAACAGAAGGCAGGCTACCAACTTCACGTTCATCTGGTAGAAGATAACCACTTCTGTGCACTTCTTGATGAGGAGGACGCAAATGGTGGTAAACAATGAATGGTCAATTATGTCATGATAGATCCATATAAAGTTTGACCATCCTTTCAGTCTGGATGAAAAAAACACCCAAAACGCAAGCCCAAATTCCAGGGGTGCTGCTGCTTGCATGACGTTAAAATGTGCTGGGAGAGAATTAACCAGTGAGAGCCAATAGACTGTAACTGTAAATAGAAACCCAGCAATGAATCAGGCTGCCATGGCCCCAGGGCCTGTGGTTCTGGTTGTTGGGAAGAGTGGAATTGGATTGAGTAGTTTAAATTTCTTCATAAAAAATGAATTTGGAGCACGAATTTTTATTGAATTTAATAATAGAAAATCGTCTGTCAACTTTTTCAGTGTTTTTGACTGTGAAAATAGACAATTGATTTTTGAATAGCTTAGAAAAGCGTGAGATTAGAGCTCCTGAAATTAGACTAACCCAGCAAACTTTGTGTGAGGAAGGATAAAAATGAACTTATTTTGAACGGACTTTAAAATTGTTGGCAGTAGGCTGAGTCACTGTCAGTTTGTCCATAGAAGCCCAAAAGGCAAATTTTTTGCAGTTTCAACAATTTGAGCGATGGCATCTCTCCCAACAGGCAATAGGACTCTCACAAGGCCACCCCACATAGGGGTAGTCCCAAGAGGTCATAAACAGGTTTGGGACAACCAACCCGCCTGGTCCTGGTCACTCTGGCATCCGTTTAACCAGGCAAGATTTACCAGAAAAATTGTTTAATTCTTCTGAGAGAGTTCATAGCTGTCAGCAACTTTTGCTAATGGCCTGATGCCATCAGTAAGTGTTACCAAAGATTTGACATTAACTGCTTTTTCCGTTGAAGGTACAAGCCCATTGGACTTGTTGTACTGATTGTTTTGGACTGTTAGCTAGTGAAGCCAAAGATTCGTCACTGTTAATTGCATTTGGCCGCTTTGCCCTTATGGATGCTGAATCTTTATCAACTTGCTATAGATCCCCTCAATTTGTCATATTGTTTCTTTGGATGTAAGAACTGGAGTTGGGGGAAAGATCCTTAAAGAGTAAGCTGTGTCCCACCGCTTGTCCACCACGTGGTCAAGGTCTCCCTGAGAGGTGAGGGAGGCAGCCAGCCTTCTTGGCCTCTTTTTGGATGGCAAATGGAACACCCCCAATCCAAATGGAGGAAGCGTTTCCCCAGACTTACGGGTAAAAGCTGATCTTCAAACCCTAGTTCCCTCTTATCTAACCTTCTTTTTAAGATAGAACTCTTGGGAGCTGGGTTGACAAACTTGAGATTTACAAGCTTGTGATGGAGGCTAGAATGATTCTTTGTAAATCCACTTCTTAAAAGCCCCTGAAGCCATGTGTTTGGGATTCAAATACAATGATCAAAAAACTCAAGATCAAGATTTGATATCTCAGTCCAATAAAAGTGCAAAATCCACTTCAGAGATAAGTGAATCTAGAATAGACCAACGATCAACCCTTCAGAGTTATCAACCTTCTCTGAAGGATGATGCTAAGCTATCTGATGAGGCAAAAATCATATAAGAAGGTCAGTCTCATCAAATTAGAATCTTTTTAGATCTGGCCATCACAAGTATGGTATTAATAATCAGCAATATTGGTCATCTAATAGGAAAGATCTTATCTCAGGTGCATCCCAAAAATTCTCACAAATAACTACTAAAACTACTCTTATAAAATATCTCTCATTTCTAACAAATAAAGTACCTCTATTTTTGTCTCAAATAGCTTAATTTTTGTCTATTCATACAGGATTCTGTATTTCCAATTGGAATCAATTATAGCAATTTTTAGCATTTTTAACCAGATAGATCCTTCCAATAGTATCTGAATTAGGGGTTTTAGTTAATTGGGCGTAATTGCCAGCTAATCGCCTAGTTTAATACTATTTAATGTTATATGTTTGATTGAGTTTAGGCTTGGTGGAAGCTGTGTTCGCTGCCAAAATGCCATCCAAAGATTGTTGTGGAAGTTTCCAGCAGAAAACTGATGAATCCATTATGAATCGTCCAAAATGGTTTCACTATCTAACTCAGAGCACCGGTGACTCATGCTAAGGATGCTCAAAATCTTATTTACGAATTTATATATGATTGACCAGCGACTTATGCTGAGGATGGATTGACCTATTATTAATATTCAGTGATCAGATGAGCAGATCTGGAGGGAATCACTATGAAGTATAAATGAATGAGTTTATGATCTAATAGAGGTTTGGAATCAAGAGGCTGATGGGTTTTCCAGTATTTGATTGACCAAAGGGTACTTGGGCGTAGTAGCCCTGAAATTAGTATAAATAGTCATTCATTCCCTCCTAATAAATATCTCTCATTTGCCCATCTTTCCTGTTTGTTTGAAGTAGCTTAGTGCAACTAGAGTGGGGAAGGTGGGATAGGAGATCCCCAATAGGCATGGGTGATCACGCCTGGAATGGTCAGCACTGCCAGCTCCCATAATTCCTCTCTATGAGAAAACAGCGGTAACCTGGCCAGCTGGATATCAGTGGATGAGCCGCATAGCCACCAACCCTAGCGGGGTGCAGCGTGGGAGGTGCCATAGCTGCCCAGGAAAGGGGATGGACTTGCTGGGGCATGCCCAGATAGGTTGGTGAAGGGTCATAAGGGTGGGCAGCTGGAAGTTCCTGAGCCATCCAGAAAGGGGGCAGAACTTGCTGAGGCACACGCCAAGAATTCCTGGGGCTAAAGGTGACGCCGCTGGTGGTTAGTTGATGGGTTGGATGCAGGACTTATAGGGGTTGGTACGCCAATTAAGGCAAAACAGCAAAGGGCCGCCAGTCTTCACACTGGTTGGCCTGGCACACTAATGGAGCCCAGGGTCAATTTTGCGACAGCAATGGAACTAATAGCTTTGTTGCGTTTGTGTCAATCTTTGCTAGAGCCACGGAGCTAATAATTTCTTAGCCTTTGTAGCACCTGCTTATCATAATTTCTCACAAAATTCCAATACCATGGGAACCAAACTTGACGCCATCCAAGAGCAAATTGATCAGCTTTCAAATTTCTTAGACCAGATGGACATTTGCCCAGAGACTATGGGACATGATGCTCCTGCTGTCCATGCCATCCCTGGGAGTAACCTCATTCCTTTTAAACCTATACCTAAGGGCAAGTTTATCCAAGTGAGGGTAGCTTTTTTATTTCTATACATCTACAAATCTGCCATGGAAGGGGTGACTGATACCAGAGATTCAAGCACATCCTCTCTTTCCTAATTTGCATGGCCCAAGAAGTAATGGTTCCTCATATGAACACCCTTATTATCTTGGTTAAGGTTAAGGGAAGCGATTATTGATGAGTTAAGCTCAAAGCAGAGTTTAAGAATATAAAATAGGCTTCTATGCGCACTAGCATACTAAAGAGAGTTTTAGTTACCACCTTTAGTGATCAGTTGTACATTGAAGCTCAGACGCTGTTAACTTCTAAGTTGCTAACGCTTAACGATGCTGTTGCTGACATCATGACTAAGTTGACTTCTCACCCTCACTTGGTGATGCATATTACCTCAATGAAATGTTATTTCCAAAATGTTCATGATACCAAAAAGTCTCTGCTAGATGTTGCCAATTTCCATAAACTTGAGATTTCTTGAGGTGTTTTGTTGAAACCCTGAATCCTGACCATTGAGAATTTAATCTGAAGTAAACAGAGCGCCCCAAGTGCACCTACTGCAACAAGGTCGGGCATGTTGACATTTTTTTTATAAAAAGTGAGCTGACACTGAAGAGCAGGTAAAGGATTTTAAGAGTAGGGAAAGACATCCCTATTGCCAATAAATCTGATGTGCCTGACTCTGGCCCCTCTTCTATATAATTATATGGTTTATATAGATGACCCCTCCATTGAATAATCTGAAGGGGTTATTAAGATGTTGGATATTATATCCTAGGAGCGCCAGCTGAAGTCAAAATTCCAGATTGGTTGAATGCTGAAGGAGTAGATGAGGCTATGGTACCTTATGGAGCTTATTTAGCCAAGTTCTGGGGTGTCCTGAGGTTATTGATACTGCGGTGGTGCCAACCAGTTCATTGCCTTGTTGGTTTGGCCTATTTAGCATTTTCATACCTTGCAATCTATCAAGAAGAGATATCCTAAGATAGCTGTTGAAATTCTCAACAGTTTAAATGAAGCCTTAACTTGGGGCTTCAAACTTGTTACTTATTTTGGGCAATATCATCATATGTTTACTATTATTAATCAACCAATTGATGTTTTGTTGGGTCTAAAGCCCAAAATCATTATTGACTTTGACTTACTTAGCATCATCCAAATTCAATTAATATTGGACAAACTTGAAATAAATTATCAAACTGCTCCACTAATTGATAATCCTGGCTGATAAACTATCACAACTATTATTCTACCCTTGAGGGGACAAATTCCTTATTTCAATGTTATCTTATCTCAAACTTCACCTTATCTTATGAGTACTTTATCTATTATCTACTTCTCTTTATCCTCTAAAAAATTTAGGATAATATTTTCTAATCTATTCCCAATTCCACCAGGGTACATGCCAATCATTCCTTATATCCCTTATCTTATCTTTTCTCTTCTTAGCACTATTTAAGGTGCTTTTATTTCTTTAACAAAATAATTTTTACTCTTCTACCTTTAATTAGGCTCTCTGTAAAGTTCACTATAATTTTTGGGACCTCTGAACCAGTGTGGTTAAGTCCCTAACTCTTAACTTTTGGGACCTCTGAACCTGCCTAGGTTAAGTCCCTAATTATTAACTATTAGGACCTCTGAACCTGTTGTTAAGGTTAAGTCCTACTCTCACCTGTCCACCTCATCAAGCTTTGAAGGACCCGCCTTCTACCTCCCTCAGTCCCAACAATAAATTAAAACTTACCACCACTTTTTGTCTTAAGGAGGTCCTAGCTCTCCCATCTAACTTTAGTGAAACTATAACCTAGGTAGAGGTCATCATCTAAAAAGGTATAGGTTATGGCCATCCTTGACACTGTTTTCCTGATCAATGTTATCTCCTAGAAACTTATTAATAAAATTAAGTTGGCACCTGACTTAGAATACTCCCAAGAATATGAAACTGAAGGTCCAAACATTAGTCATGCTTTTGGAACATACTTTAACTTATCCATTCAAAATCAGGAAGCTTATCATGTTGGCACTTGCCATAGCCTTAGAAAACAATGCTTACAATATGCTTGTAGGTACTTACTTAATGCTTGAGTACAAAGGAATCATCAACATGAAGCAGGTTATCACTATCTGCTCAATTATGAGGTTCCCCTAATTTTAAACAATAAGGATCTTTGAAAGAAAGATTATTTTTTTCCTGATTGAGTACCCTTCTTCTGCATTAACTTTGTATTACATAACGTCTAGGCAAAATAAAGTAGTTGCCTGATTCAGTGGACGCTTTGGGTATTCCTTTTTATGCTTCAGAAGAGATAGTAATTGTGTCTGGAGAACAACAAAAGATTGACAAAAGTATTACTTTAAAAATTCCTCAAAACTACTTACTACACACAACAAGCATCAATGGAGTTAGTCCTTAGAGCCTCAAGCATTGCCTGGTATACTATATCTCACCTTCAGTGACCTATCAATATATTCTAATGGGGAATCTTACAAATAAGGACTTATCATAAAAAACAACATAAGATAGGAAAAGGCTGCTGATCTCAATATAGGATAATTAAAAAATGCACTTTATTGATTCTATGTTAGATATGGGCCTACTGATGAAAAAGTGTTATACTTTGCCTAACATTTATATTTCAGGTGATCTAAACCCTGGATAATCTTGAAAAAGTTCACTCCTTATTAGTATCTACAGTGATATATTCTCTAAATATGATACTGATCATGACATATGAAGGATTAGGGCTACACAATTAATGTTGGTGATGCCAGTCCTATCTAGTCCAAACCTTATCATAAATCAAAGGTCATAAATAAATGAATGAGGAAAATTTTCAAACAGTTACTAGATGCTGGATTACTAGTACCTTACCAAAGCCCTTGGTCATCTCCTCTCTTGCTTATAAAAAAGAAAAATGGAGGTCATTGGGTAGCTATAGACTACTGAAAATTAACAACCTCATTAAAAAGATAGTTATTCTATTCCACAAATCATTGACGCTCTTACAAAACTCTCTGACTCCAAATTATTTTCTTCTATGGACTTGGCCAGTGGATATTGTCAAATGAACCTTTTCTCACAAGATCAAGAAAAATATGCTCTTATTTGCAGTGAAGGCCTATTAGCCCACTTGACTACCACATGGGTTGTGTAATATGCCTACATTATTCTAAGAAGAGATGGATCATAACCTACAGTATCTTAAGCTAAGTTTTGTTATAGTCTATCTCAATATCATAGTTTTTTATAAAAACTTTTAACAACCACTTTAATGGTCTAAAAATAAGGGTGGTTAGCCTGGCAGGATAATTCCTGCTTCCACTTTAGTGCAGGTTTTGTTCAACACATGTTCAAAACCTGTACTTGCTATAAAAAATCTTGTATGGTATATTTGTCCTAAGGTCAACCTACCTCAATTACTTTTATAATCATCTAAAGAAAGATTTTATGCCTTTTTAATTCAAACATCAAGTTGAAATCAATAAAATGTACTTTTTTCTAAAAGAAATTTATTTTCTCAGACATCATATCTTACAGAATAAAATATAACCCTCATAAGATTAGGCTGAAGTGTTATAAAAATGCCTCTATCTCTTAACCTAAGAGATATCCAGATATTTCTGGGTAAGATGAGGTATCATTTTCAATTCATCCCAAAGTTCACTTAGCTCAGTGAGCCTCTCATTTTACTATTAACTAAGACCACTCCTTTTCATTGAGGTGCTTAACAAAAGGCTATGTTTAAGATGCTAAAGAAATTACTTCAAGAAGTTTTATCCTACATCACCCATAATATGTAAGCCTTTCATTTTGTTTAATGATGACTCTAGTTAAACTGTTGGAAACATTCTAGCGCAATTGGATGAAAATAGTAAGGATAATTCATTTTTCTATCTCAGTAAGATGCTATCAAAAGCTGAATGCAACTATAGCATCACATGAAAAGATTACCTTGTTGTCTTAATTACCGTAAAACACTACTGCCCTTTTTTATATTGAACTACCTTTATTGTAATTACCAAACATGCCTCCTTAGGATGGCTAAAATTATGAAGGATCCTACTAGACAACTGGCTTGTTGGTCTTTGAAGCTATAACGTTATGATATGAAATTGAACACTGAGCAGGAACTTGACATATAAATGTCAATGGGTTGTGTCAGGGACTGGTGTACAACTGACATGGTTGGTGCTAGCTAGCTATTAGATAGCATAACAAAGTGGTTTAATCCAGTATGATAAGGACACTAGATGTATCCAGGCATAAGGAATGGTGGGTAATCTTGTATGGGAGTTGTCTAAAGATATGGTTTTAAGAGGAGAAAGTTGGAAGGGAGTTTCTTGTGGGCTGGGGTGATATATCCAGATTGATAACACTTTTATAAATAAATTAATAATGTTTGCATGATAAAAAATATTTATTGACTACAAAAAATTAACCACATGAATGCTTTAGTTATATATACCATCAGCTTTCTAAATTTATCTAAGCTTAATTAATTTTCTGACATAGTACTAATATTCTTATAAGCTTCTGAAATTTTTCTGTGCATATGATTTTAAAAGGTAGTAGAAATTTTCTCAGTCTCATCAAAAATACAATTTTTGTGATTAATTGACCCAATATCATCGCAATTAAGGTAAATTTAGTGATTAATTAAATCAATCCCAGTTGTGATTATAATTTGGTATGCAATTAATTGATCTAACTTCAACACATATTTTCTTGATCTGGTGGACAATATCTGCAATCCCAGGAGTCCTATTCATGTCATGCTTTAACCTGACAGGGTGACTCATTTTCCTGTCCTTCACTTAGATAATAGCAAAGCTGAGAGATTTTATAACCTCCTTATGACCTTGATGCCTGGAACAACGGGTATGAACCTGTTAAGAAAATGATAGCGTTACACTCCTACAACACTGAGGCATAGAGCTGAAAGATATATAAAAAGGTAGGGGACAATTGGTTGCCATATCTTTGACCTTTTGAGAGAGTACCTGCTATTATAAAGCCTACTCTACCTTTGGCATGGTGGAGTGCATAAAACTTATAAGTGGATTAGAGATTAGTACTATTGGAAGGGAATTATGAAATCTATTAGAAAAGTCTTGTATGCCTGCCTAACATGAAAAAAGTAATCCAGTCTCAAGAACAAGTATCAATATTAACCTACTATCCCTCAACAACTCTTCCACATCATAAGCTTAGATGTGGTAGGTCTCCTACCTCAGACTACCAGTGAGAATTGCTACATACTAGTAGGAATTGATCACATTTTGAAATGAAATAAAGCTGTGGTTCCAGCTCAAACTTTCAAAGCTACTGCAACTTTTCTTTATCAGTATATTTTCATCTGCCATGGTTGTCCCCAAGTTCTACTCTGTGACAATGAGAAAAATTTCACCTCCTGAGTGGTCAAGATTCTGGCCACCTCCATGGGAGCACAACAGCTCTTTTTGGTCCCTATAAACCTTCTTACAAATGGTACTGTAGAAAGAGCATATAGAACCTTGGTATCTATACTATAAAAAATTGACACTTAAGACCTTCTACACTGGGATCAGTTCTTGCCTAGTGTCCTTATAGCATATTGTATCAGTTATCACCAGATCCTTAAAATGTCTCCTTTCCAAGTTTTATATGGTGAGAACCTGGGGTACCTTCCCTCTTAGCTAAAGATATTTTTTGCTAGGACTGAATATCCTAATAAGACCATGAGGAGGTTAGTTCAACATATCGTTTAGCTACAATTTGATGCTGACCAATGTAGCTAAAATATCACTAAAGAGGGTCAAGCAGCTAATGAGCTTAGATTACCTCTACCCTCTTTTCAAATATTGGATTTGGTTATATCCTACCATAATTGCATCACTCTCAGAAGTGAAAAGCTCAGGTCTATTTGAGAAGGGCCTTTCATGGCAACTTATAAGAGGGACAATAAACATTCTATTTAATATCTTGCCACTGGAGTCTATAAAAACAGAGTGCACGGCCAGTTTTTACACCCTTATTCTCCCATAACATTTTTTAATGGGCTAATTCTGTACAATTGAATATTTGACTAATTGAGAAGATTATTCTAGTGGCAAATAGTTTAAATATTAGAAAAATCCTCAGTCTAATCTTTGGCAGAATCTTTTTATAATGGAGTAATAATTTTACTCCTAGCACTATGCTAAATAGCTTGGATCAAGTTGATAAGGTTGCTTCAAACCCTCAGCAGAATAGATGAGCTGATATATAATTTTGCCCATGCACTAATTTGAATTTAGTGCTACCTATTAAGAGAAAACAACCCCCTTTTATAGTCTTTAAGGTAGTTTCAGGGGATAAAAATATTTTACCCACCAATAAAACATTATGCAATACTGTTCAGCTGAGATAAATATATTTATAAGATAGCTGGTTGGTTAAATTATATTAAGTCATTACTACATAGATTCATCATCCCTGATGTTGACCCAACACCTTAATTAAGCCCTATTGAGGTGAAAAGATTTTTAGGAGTTCTGTAGGCTGAAGCATCATTTATCTTAATTTAGCACCCTCTGCCTATTCCAAATTTTCTTACTGCTCTCATTTTTAGCCTCTGAGTACCTTAAATACTAGGATTCAATTCATTAAAGTATAACTTGGTTTACCCAACTAAAGTGATAAGATTATCTCTACTTTTAAATTATTAAAATAATATTTATTAAGGGTGGTTAGCCTGGCAGATAAAACTGCTTTCACCCTAGTGCAAGTTTTGAGTTTAAAACCTGTACTTGCATGAAAAATTTTCAGTGTGGTATTTATATTTAAGGTTGACCCACCTCAAGTATTTTAAAATAACATCTATTTGTGGTCTACTTTTCTCCTCAAAAATATAAGCAGCTGTTGAGAGTTTTAATACTCTGGCATCTGCTCTATTGTTGAAATCTTATACCAAAAGCATCTGTTAGCAGCAAAGTGCCAATATTTCTAATACTCCACATGTGATGTTCTGATAGGCCAAGAACTCTATAGTTGCTTGTGATCTGCTAGCTCGATTTGGGGCATTGGTGCACAATATCAACACAAAGCATTTTCTACCCAAGTTTATCCATTGGTAGAATTGGGGACGCAATGGTCATTGAGTCCATACTCTACCACTGGGGCACCCTTTCCTCAAAATAAAATATGAAACTATTAGTCAGATAATTTGAGCAGTGTACACTTTCTATTTAGTGCCACCTAACTATTTGATAAAACTTAGAATTAAAAGTTACTCAAATTTGGGAATCCTAATTACCTGGCCATCTTATGGTGCCAGTGGTGAAACTATTATTAACTTTAACCTAACTTTAATTTCAGTCCAAAATTAGTGGCTCTTACTATTCAATCATCCCAATTCACAAGTGGCGTACTTATCGAAATTGACCACTAGTAGCACTGCAAGTCCTGAATAGCTTGTGTGATCTTGTAATCGATATAAGTTTACATTTTTAATCCAAACTGAATCTGCAAATTGTGATTAGCTGGCCTTTCTATAAATTGAGCGGCGTAATTATAGGTTTCTAGATTCAAAAAATTTCGAATTGAGAGTTTTGGTTGGTTTGGTATCTTGTGACCCAAGTGGTAAGATTTTAGCTTTAGGATCAAATTTAGTTTGGATTTGGAAGTTTCAGTTGGTTTGTCATCCCATTTTGCCAGTGGAGTAGTATTTGAAATTTATAAGCTAGTTTAAATTATTTCTGATTAGCTGGAATCCAGGCATTCAGCCTGGCTCTTGGATTCAGATTGTTATGGGTATGGACACGTGAGTTCCAATCAGCTCCAGAATGATCTCACTGGTGTCATCAAGTTTGAGATCCGAAGCTGTCATTGACAACGGAATATGCGCTTTGATTATAAGTCAGAAAGATTAGAGATGACGGCATAATTGAATTATGAATTTAACATGTTGTAATGTCAAGCGATCTGATTGGTTTGCTGACGCTTGCCAAATTTAATCATTTTTTAAATAGCTTAATGCTAAATTCAACGTTCGGCAAATTGAATCCAAGCAGATCAGATATCTACAATTGTGCTCAGAAATGTCTGAATTGAGTGACATCGGGGAGTTTTGGGTTTTGGCTATCTATAGAAAGATTAAGAATAAAGTATAATAGAATATAGAAATAGACTTAGTAACATATTATTTCAGTGATACAGCCTAAATCTACTTTATATAATTTGCCAAACTTTTTATAACCAGTTTTGATTATCTTCAAGAATTTTATAAATTATTTTTTACTCAATATAAAATTAGTTAAGCCCGCATGGTTAAATCCTTAAATTTAGATCTAGAATATTTTATACATAATATTTATGCTGCATATCACGCTTATTCTAGATAATTTACGCAGCGCTGGTCGAGTTTATAATTTGCCGGATACTAATTGATTATTTTACCTTTTATATTGGTAGATGGCATCGATAAGTTTAGGAAGTGATTCGATCTGTCGAATCAATCGAATACCCTTCAACCACTTAGCTGAAACCATTGTTAGATCAAATCAATCAAATCACCACCAACCGCTTAGGCAAAACCATTGAACCTATCGAATCAACTGATCAACCCCAAAACACTCAGTCAAAGTGATATCCTATTCCCATTGAAATTATGGATATATATATATATATATCTTAAATATAGTTTTTGTTTATCATATAATAATCTTAAAATCTATCGTAAGGTGGTTTCCCTGTTGCATAGAATATTTGTGCCAAATTTGGTTGAAATTGGTTTAGTAGTTTTGGAGATGTGGAACGTACCTACGTATCTACTTAATGAAAAAATTTTATTCACTGGCTAACTGACTTACTGACTGACTAACTGACTGACATCTGAAACCTTCGAGTCTGATAGGTTCAATCTATTTGGGTGAGTGGGTGAGAATTGACGAATCTTATCGAATCTGAAATTATCGAGTATGATAGGTTCAATCTATTTGGGTGAGTGGGTGAAGATTGACAAATATCATTGAATAATTCACCAAATTGCTCACCTGAAGCTAATCGAGTCTGATAAGTTTAATCTATTTGGGTGAGTGGGTGAGAATTGGCAAATAAGATCAAATCTGAAACTATCGAGTATGATAGGTTCTATCTATTTGGGTGAGTTGGTGAGAATTGGCGAATATTATCTAATAATTTACCAATTTGCTCATCTGAAGCTAATCAAGTCTGATAAGTTTAATTTATTTGGGTGAGTGGGTGAGAATTGGCAAAAATTATCTAATAATTCACCAAATTGCTCACCTGAAACTCAACAAAAATCAGTATTAGAGTTTAAGTAGATTAAGTAGTTAGGATAATCAACTCACCAGCCACGAGAGCAAAGTGGAGCTGTTAGTCTGAGTGGCTCGAGAGTAGTGCTGGCACAGCTTATAGGCTACAATGTGAGCTTATCATCTGATAAACTTTAAATACTGTAGCGAAACATGGGTATCTGGATGTTAGGTTTATATATTTTAAAAACCTGCCTAATTTGGTTCACCTAATTAATAAAATACTTTTAGCAAGTTAAGTAGAAGTTGATTTAGTAGTTTGGAAGATATGTCACTTGCTCAATGATTTTAAGTATAAAGAGATGTTTCGGGTAGCAGTTTGATGTTATTTGATTGATTCGATATGTTTTTTTTGTTTGGCCGAGTGGTTGATGGCTTTTGTTCAAATCGATAGGACAAAGTATAGTTTTGAGGGGTGATTAGTTATTGGTTGTTTTGATAATTTCAGTTAGGTTTACCTGACTGGTTGGTGGTTTTTGTTGATTCGATTGAGCAATTGGATTTGGCTGAGTGGTTTGTTTGTCTATAATATAAAATCTAAATTAATAGATTGAAAATCTTTAATTTTATACACCATAGCGAAGCAAGGGTAAATCGGCTAGTCTATATATATATAAATGAATGTCTGTGTGTATGTATGTCCCGAATGCATTCCTATCATTCATCCAATTGTGATGAAACTTTTGTGAGTTGTTGTGTGCATGCCTGAGAAGGTTTATGAATTTTAAAAAATATTATTTTAATAGTAAAATAAAAAGTTTTATATGTAACAAGTGAAAATCCTATATATACTTTGATGGTATTCGCTATATTGTTACAGCTGACCAGTTTGATATTCAGCTGATTTGATATTTTAAATGGTTTTAAGTGGTTAGTGGACATTTGGGTATTTAACAAGTTTATCTAAATCAAGACTTTGAATCAAAAGTCCAATTGATTTTGAAAGTACCTCCTCTAGCATAATCAGCTCTTTTTTTTCTCTCGCAAACATCACTTTTTAAATCAAAAAGTGAACTGAACAAGAATTGAGAGAGCAATCAACTGCCATAATGCACTGCAATTTTATAGAGCAGTGAACAAAGGCTAACCACCCAAGCGTAGGGAAGTCAATCCACCCATCTGTGCGCAGCACATAGAAATGGATGACTTGCCTGCACCAATATTAATTTTTAATAATAATACAAAGGATGCTATGATAGACATACCATCTGATGACCTTCCTGCTGGCCCAAGCCCCCACATGACTAGAAATGGGGAAGGGCAATTTAATAAGTGTATGTTGATTAACGATCTGGTGACATGAACAACAACAAGATGTGCAAATGCATCGATGGGTCATGGGGCTCTAGCGACTAGCACAGATGACAGGGTCAACTCCCTAGGATCAATGACCGCTGACACCCAGATGACAAGAGTAACCTTCTGGGAGTGAGGTTTGATGCTAAGAACAGTGGAGTCAGGAATATCCCCCATTGAACCTCAAACATCAGAGGGGATTGGGGCCTTGCAGGGCAAGAAAATTATTGCCAAAAAAACAAAAAACTCAGATAAAGTATTGGTAGGATCCAAAACTGACTTAGATTTGAATGACAAAAATTGACAGCTCAAACCAACAGAGCCAAGCTATAAAAAGTTTTCTATCAACATGGAGAAAATTACTAAATCTGCTTGGGGTATTCAAGTAAAGAACAAGTCAGGCTCCAATTCTGAAAAGGCCCAGTCAGGGGGGGCAAATAGTCCCCAACCAAAATCAATTTAGCGACATGAAAAATTCATCAGGCGTGATCCCCAATATGCTATCAGGTGCAATCTCTGACAAAGTCATGCTGACAGGGAGCTCTAGCTCAACAATGCATTGATAGCCAATCCTGAATAGCCAATCACTGACCCAATATGACCCATTGGGGACCAACCAAGGTGGGGGTGAAACTATATTGGGGACTGAATCCAAGGGATTGGACACCCAAGAGAGTTCAGCTAAAAAACTAAAAGTATTACCAGAAGGGGTAGAAACCCTGACAGCAGTCAAGTTGATAGCCAGGGTGCCAGTTAAATTTACACTGATCCAGTCAGAATGTAAGCGCACTGAGGTGTATCCATTAGTAAGGCCAAACAATGGAAGGCCCTCCAGTTTCCATACTCTATGGCAACTCAGTGGGTCTCTAAAGGTATCAAACCAGTCATTATGGCTATATGGTGTAACCACAAATTTTTTGCCAGTGTGGCCAAACGCTGGCTGACACCCAAATCTTGATTGACATGGCAGTACAATTCAAGGCATCCTGAGTGTTAAGTTTGGGGGTCTGCTTCAATGGGCTGGTTCTTCTTCAAGGGTGGGATGTGGTTTCAAGTGTCTATTATGTGAGGACAATAGACAGGATGGTGCTTTAAATTTATGATATAGCTTTTTGGTAATCCTTTAATTGTATGCTCGGTTATTTCACTTGGATGATGGCATGCTGCCCTGATCCTACTGATCTCAAGTGAAAACCAACTTTAATATAAAATAAAGTGATAATGCAAAAAGTTTTCAAAATAAATTATAAACTTAATCCAGAAGTTAAAGGATGCCTTTATTAGTGTAAATGCAAGGGTTATTTAAAGGGTTTGATGTTAACTACATCTTATCCATAACACCTTACTTTTAGTGGCCCTTGGCCATATAAAAAGTTTGTAAGGATGTCTACAAATACTTTGACTCAGGGCATCATGCTCAGCCTCAGAGTTGGAGTAAACACCGTCATCATTCTTGAGATGGCATTTCATATGTGTCTTCAAAATAGCTGAACTGATTCACTTTCACATGCAATCAGCAGCACATACCAAGGTGATTCATATCACTAATTAGTAATTAGTTCAATTGAAAATACGACTGGCAAGAAAAAGTAATTTTGACATAGACCAACAAAGCCCATGTGCCCAAGTCATTAAGTCAAAACTTAATCTAAGCCTGACCTAACCAGCAAAGCCCTCAAGCCCATGTCATCATAGTCAATTATAATTAAGTGAAATCGCTAGGCCGCGGATTCTAAGCTTTGCATAAGCTTAGAATATACCTGGTCCATAATTACTGATATCTGATATGATCCTTAATAAGTTTTTAAACAGCTAACTTTATTATGTCCCTATCAAATATCCAATGATTAGGTCCAGTCAATTACTCAACACTTCCCCCGCCTTGACTGGATATAAGTGGTGGGTACCCTTCTTCTCAGGTCACAATGTCTGGCTTTTCACGCCCCTCCAAGTATGAACATTATCTCAATACCTTTCCGCCTCATACTGATGAGCCTTCCTAAGGCTAAGAAAGTCCATGCAGTGAGCTATTGTCAACTTGGGCATGTTGCCCATGGTTCCTCAAGCTGGGTCAACCAGCTACCCTTCAACGATACTAGAAAGTTCAGTTTTGCAACCCGTTGTGATAGCACCAATCAATCAACTTGAACAAGACTTTGTGGCTTCAGGTGCAGTTAGTCAAACATTCCAATGGGTTGAGCGGGATCCTCTTTCAACATAATAAATATCTCTTCATCATTCTGAAGCCATTCAGTCCAAAGAAACCCTGATCCAAGATCAATTCACTTCAGATGGGGATCTTCTTATAGACTTCTTGTTTTTGCTTTTTAACGTTTTCCCTTCAAAAAGTCTTGCTTCCTCCATTTGTGTGGGCAGCGTGGCTTCATTGGGTCTTGAGCTTGACTCAATG